>JAODKN010000079.1:4025410-4040518 GCA_026774425.1 Petrocephalus zakoni
GCTGCCTGCAGACCCTCGCAGCCCCTGACACACTCTCAGACCTTACTCAGGCCTTTGGCTGCCTGCAGACCCTCGCAACCCCTGACACACCCTCAGACCTTACTCAGGCCTTTGGCTGCCTGCAGACCCTCGCAGCCCCTGACACACCCTCAGACCTTACTCAGGCCTTTGGCTGCCTGCAGACCCTCGCAGCCCCTGACACACTCTCAGACCTTACTCAGGCCTTTGGCTGCCTGCAGACCCTCGCAGCCCCTGACACACTCTCAGACCTTAGGCTGCCTGCAGACCCTCGCAGCCCCTGACTCCGTTTCCTCACCCGCACACCCACCTTCTCCCTTTCTCTTTTCATTCCCTCTTATGCCGCCCCTTACACTGAAGATCAGTGAACGCTGAGCTCTGTCAGTAGAAATCGCTTCAGAACAATGGAAAATTGGACTATAGCTTTATATCATATTCCCACAAATTCCATAAGTCCATAATATTACGATTAATTTATTAGTCTCCCAAACATTGCCAATCCTTTAATTTATACAATTTCTTCCACAAATGTATTGTCATGGATTTGAAGCTATAAGGTCACAGTTTGGATGAGAATTTATTCATTTGCCTAGCAAACCATCGGCCAGAACTTTGTGACCTCAATAAGGAAAACAATACAGATGGAGATTGTGATACGGTTCTGTGATGCTAATTAGCATTCATGGGCCACTCCACATTCGGGTATATACATCTGTTCCTTTCTACAATCCCTAAACAAATCAATACAGCATCCTTAATTACATTTCTGTAAGCGATGATAGCGAAATAGTCATTCACAAGTAAACGGCTGTTAGCGTCAAGTAACACAACCCAGTAAATAAATATTTAGGCATAACTGAGAAGACTGAAGATGTTCTACAGTCCTCAAGATGTATTCCTTACATTTCCCAGTGACTCTTATTTCAGAATTCCTGCATTCTAAATCTGAAAGCTGAAAAAACCCCATTAAGAAATTGATAATACTGAGAAAATATGGATGAATGGCTACAGTATTTTTGTTTAGTGAATGTCCTATTTCCACAATTAAAACAGCTACTGTATGGTTTATACTACAATCTCAAAGTAACCACACAACTGATCTGAAATGATGAATTTGTCATCATTCATTTTAATAAACTTAATATAACCTATTTCTGCAACACCACCTAAATATTTACAGTAAGAACCAGTTTACCTGAGCCACACATGAGAAGGTTCCTTCCAGGAGGTAAGCCACAGCTGGGAGCACAGTTTTAGCATCACCAGCTAGACCCTAAAATGATCACTGCGATGTGTGTTGAGTGCAGTGAATCTATATTTTAGCTTTTGTGTCACCAAGATGACAGGTGACACCCTGGGATTCCATATTCTGCGGTCAGACATCCCAGAATATTCACAGATGCCTAGCAGTATTCAAAATAGTCTTTTTTTTCTTTATCATCTGGGATTTCTGTTCTGAGAAAAAGGAAGATTGGGAAAATTAAGAGTCAATAGAAAGACTAAGGAATCGTGACCATGACAGCTTTCATATTGCCTGTGGTGTAAAATGTCCTGTTCGACACAGCAGTGACTTACAAGAAAGTTTCCTAGTGAATTGTACACAAGAGCCACAGAGCTGCTAGAATACATTTCAGACAGACACTTATTTGGTAAAGTTGCAAGAATTAACCAGCCAGCAAACACAGGATAAGATTTAAACCAGAGTACTGGAGTTTTTACTCTTATTCAACAACAAAGTCAAGGAAACAGCCACTGACAGGAATTGCAACAAATGTGGGAGGGCATGGCATCAAAGAAGCACATGAGATAAAGCCTCTCCTGGAACTGAGAGACCTCCAAACTGAATGGCAAAACTGTTTAGGAGCAGCATCAATCTAAGGTTGGGATTTGCCACTGTACCACAGCCATGCTCCTGCAACATAGCCACGCCCCAACAATGCAGCAATGCTCCCGCAACATAGCCACACCCCCACAATGCAGCCATGCTCCCGCAACATAGCCACACCCCCACAATGCAGCCATGCTCCCGCAACATAGCCACGCCCCCACAATGCACCAATGCTCCTACAGCACAGCCACACCCCCATACCACAGCCTAGAAATGGTCTCCTTCACTGGAAAATTGACAGCTGCCAGCCGTCTTAGCTTAATTGCCTGACTGATATAACTGGTTCTGTCTGTTCCCTCATTGCAAGGAATTAGTGACTTGCATGATATTTGAGCGTTTAGGATACCTGCATTTTCCCAAGTGTCTGCTTCTCCTCCTGTGAAAGTCCAGTGTGTGTGCACGCCAATCCTATTCTCATTGTGAGTCCATGTACCAACGTCCCAGAGTCTAAGTGTGCCTGCTTTTCCATTTACTCCCAGGAAATGTCCCCGGTAGGCATGGGTGGTATGTCGATATTATTGTGGCGATGTTGGTGGCCTTAACTAATGATATCAACTTTTGCTTTGAAACGATACCCGTCAAACACGTGTTGCACCTGCACTGAAGAAAACAAAGATGGCTGACCTGGTCATGAAGAAAAAGACTAGATTAATAAAGTTTTTTGAATCTTGAATCTAGAGCATGCAGCAGGCAGGACATGACACATAATACTGTATATCCTTCCGCAGGGACTATTGTTTTTGCTTTGATATCAATCAATGATATCAATCACTGATTTGATATCAATGATTCTACATTTATCTGTATGAACCTGCAATATCAGCGAAATAATGGAAAACCGTATACAGGTACGAGGCAGGTACATATTCTTCCATTTCTGCACCAGTGGCACGACAGAAACGTCATTTACACGCCCACTCACTCGCGCTGAATTCTCCGGAAAATGTCCTGCTTCATTCACACCTGAGAATCAATGGGAAGTTATCCGGACTTTGTATTAGGGATCTAGCAGGGTAAAGTCTGTTAAATGTCTGGCACAACTGTGTCGAACATGTCTGTTCACATATACAGCCCTTCTGGGTAATGTCTAGAAAAGTACCGGGTGGCAGTTCATGTCTGAAAGGGGCTTAAGAGCGAAATCAGCTAAATGCCTTGAGGCCAAATCCTGCAATTTTTGTTAATGAGTGACACTTTTTAAAAGTGATCTAAATTATAATCTCGTCTATTGCGTTATCATTAAAACATCTCGGTGAGTTTGAAAACTGAATATCGCTCAACTCTAGTACCAAGCTTCTCAACCTTAGACTATGTGCCTCAGTCTAATGTATCAGCTACCTGATAGCACTGGGTTTGGGTCCTCTGTCCATGAGGTTTTCCGTGACACTTATAAAGTCATGAGCTACACTACACTCACCGATTTAACAAGACGCTGTAGACGAGTAGGAAACAAATTCATAATGAAAATTGTGTGTGTGTGTGTGTGTGTATGTATGTGGGGGGGGGGAGATATAAATAAATAAACATGGGGTATAAGGAATATTGAGAGGTTTAATGTCAAACTCGTCCCTTAATACTCAATCGTTTCCCACAGTCCTGGCCTTCAACCATAACCAACAGCAGCAGTTTCTTTCTATTGAATAGAATGACTTTAGATCATTACAGAGATGTTTTATACTGCAAAACATACCATATGCCAGTAAGGAAATGAAGGCTGGTATGGTCATACATGAAGACTTTCTCAGCATGACACTATAATCAGTTATCCTGATTAGACATGGCACTATACCACTTTTTGATGCCCGATAACATTCAAGATATTGTAAATCTGGATATCTGCCGGTCCAATACAAATCCGATACAGTCTCTGAGTCTTTTTTTTTAAAACAGAAAACAATAAACAATGCTTTAAAATATGCTAACTCAAATACAAAAATCATAAGTGTGATATAATAAGGACAAAACATTGCACAGAGAACGTGGTTTAGTAACACTGCTTCTTTTTATTTAAATGTCCTCACTTTTAGCAGCATTTGATGGATCAGCACCATCCAAAAAATCTTGAAGACAAGTGCAACTATATACAAAAATAAAACTAATGTCAAAAAAATGACATAAAAGCTTAGTATCTAAAGAAACATTAATAATGAATCGAAGTGCAATTTTATGCAAAAGTTCAAAAACTTGTTTGGTTTGGAAAAACACAGGAACTGCAATTTAAAATAATTCATCATAAAATAAACACTTGTGTTATAAATAAATACCTTTACTTAATGCTGGTTGATAGAAAATAACTCTGATGTACAAGAAATAAAGTAAGAATTGTGAGGGTTACTAACTAACATTTACAAATCAAAAACACATCTTTCAGTTAATTGTCTTTCAAGCTACTAGAAGTCCGAGGCAAACACTGGCATCACAAGAAGAACTGAATAACTCAAACCAAAGCAATGAGAAGGCAGCATCAGTGCCACTCCGTTTTGCTGCATTCAAAATGTAGCGAGCTAACAAAAAATCCAAACTACTTGCCAGCAGATTACATTATGTGAACATTGCGTGTTTGTAATGTATTTATAAATAACATCCTGCAGAGAAGGTGACGCTGCCTGATTAGCTAAAAAAAGTAAGTCAGAATTCCGAGATAAAAAGTCAGAATTTTGACTTAGTAATTTGAGATAAAAAGTCAGAATTTTGACTTAGTAAGAATTCTGAGATAAAATGTCAGAATTATGACTGAAGTCACAATTCTGAGATAAATGTGTTTTTTCCTCTCTAGATGGCAGAAAAAGGTTTCCATACATTACGCATGTCGCAAGTTTTGTAATAAATTTCCGTAATTTTTAATGGATCTAATTACATTTTTTATTTTTTCCTGATTTCCGATCCAGTAATTTAGGCCAGGATTGGACGATACCGATACAGAATATAGGATCGGCGCATCTCTAATCATAATTAATAGTCATTTTCCTTGTACAGACGTAAGCAGGTAGTACCTTCACCTAGTCATAGAGACATCTCTGCCAAAGCATGTTCCACAGACAGCGTGATGCAGCTCCCCAGTACAATATAAAATGTAAGCATGCTCCCCCAGCCCCCCGCCTGTAAGTAGAGTCTTGGAGCAGAAGTCATTACGCTAATAAGATCGATAAGAAACTGGGTGGCACCAAGCGAGATAAGCCTTGCTGCTCTGTTATTTACTCACACAATTAAGTAAGGAAACAACAGTCTAGGCGACATTTAAAATATTGTCCAGTAAGGGAGCCTATGCCTGTTTCAGAAGAGGCACTGCAGTGATTCATGCACTCCACCATGACAGCGGTGGAGCATTTCGGCCACATGTAGCACTGTAGTGGAAGGGTGACTGATAGGCAAAAAGGAAGCCTCTTTGCATCTACGTTACTAGGCTCATTGGGTTTTATCACATCTAAGGATGTGTCCCTCAAAAACACTATGGGTAAATAGCACCAACCCGGCATTCTCACAGCACAGTGAAAGCCTGGAATATGAACTTGCACTCATTTGCATTCTGTGGGAATGCACCCCCCTCCCCCAATCCCTGCCAAGTGTGGCAAGGGCTGAGTCAGCACCCCAGACCGCATTGATCAGTCTGCAGAGCACCTGCTCCTCCATCAACAGCTGGGCCTGCACCTGCCGTCTGGATCAGACCTCGTGGTTTCTCACGGCCGGCCAGCAGCGCCATGCTGGAGACCCGCTGTCCTCTGGGGGGAGCGGGGGCAGACACTGCCTGCAAAGGGCGAGTCAGGAAGGGGACCCGTCAGCATAGGTTTTTGGTTCACTGTCTGCGTGAGTGGGATGGAACTGGTCCAGCACAATATCCAGCTGCAGAACCCAGCAGCACTTGTGGGGAAATAGAAGAGTTCCCCGTGATGCTAAGCAACAGAAGACACTTTAATCTCTCAAGCTATCAGCCATTGTTCTTCAGTACATATTTAGCATTACCTGGTTGTGCAATTTACAAACTCAGGTGTAAAGGAACATATCTGATAGTCTCTCTAAAATGAAAACTCCAGATTTTCTATTCTTGCTGCTTTGTCAGTAGCATTCAAAGAGAAGGGGATAATGGGGAGGATGTCTGTAAGCTCTCATTTAACAGGGCATGGTTCACATGACCCTTAGTCATATTAGCATACTTTCCTCTTTAAGCATACATACACTGCGATGTAGCACTATGTGAGCATGAGGGGCCATCAGCAAATGGCATCTCCCTGTGGTGGTCCGTCCCACAGTCCCCTGACCCACACCACCCACAGAAGTCAGTTTTCCCGGAGGCTCATCCACTCTATTAAGAACTGCAGCTCTGGCAGCCTCATTCCTGGGTCCATACTCTAAACCGGCATGGTACTGCCAGGGTCCATGTAACGGGCCAGCAGGTCGCCTGTAAGGTCATAGGGCATGAAGGTCTCACATCACCAATATGCCCCCCAGTAAATCCCATTGTCACAATGCCCACTCCACTCCTGTGCCTCAGAGATCAGGTGACAGCTGACGCAGAAACGCTGCTAAAATTTGGAATTTTTGGAATTTTCTGTAGCTTAATGCACAATCTGGAATCAGTCAAACAAGATACTTCCTGGATTTTTCCCCCATCTCTGAGAAAGCAGGAGAAAGGCGTTAAATCCCTGTGCTGAGGCAGCCATTCCTGTACACACTGCCTTTCCCCTCAGTCTATCGCCCCTCGCTTAATTAATTTAATTACTGGCTGCACTATGTCATTTTCAGAAAACACTGCAGTGGAGGGGACCACGCAGCAACACTGAGTAATATGAGTAATTTATATACATTGTCCTTCCTAACAATGAGAAGGCTTGTTAGGAGAGCAGGCTCCAGCACAAGCGGCCTTACAGGTGGCCAGGCCTTCAGGCAGGCCCTTCATTTATTTAAAAATACATTTTGAAACATAGGACATGATCTTTACTGCCAAGTCCAAAACGGACCATACATTTTCACAGTTGGGTTTACGGTGTTTCTTTGCCCCTCAACTTCCCATCATAACTCTCTATGTTTTGACATATTACCAGCATTCTGAGGAACAGAATGTGAGGCATATTTATTTATTACATGTTAAATAATGTAACATCAACACCTGGGAGCCCAAACATTTGTATAGTAAAAATTCACCAGCCGACTCGACTTTACGCAGTGTACATACAATAGGTTTCCCTTGTGTTCGAAGAGAACTAAAAGATCGCTTTCTCCATTTCCAAATCACCAGTGTTGACAAACTCACCAAAATGAGTGTTACCGGCTGATCATACAAAATCCGATTTCATTTCTGCACCACAAATACCATTTATTGACAGCCACACTTTAACCACTTCAGATTCATTCATTCAAGTTAGGCAAGTTGCATACAAACACTCACAACTCTAACAGTACAATAACCTCACCATCAGAACCATTATTTCAATTCCATGTTGGTGTAAATAGTTTTAACTGCAGACATTAACACTCTTCTGCAAAGTTATATAAAAGCCAAATGCAAGATCGTGAAAACATTAAATTGCAAAGGGGGTATAAGTGTTTGAAAAGAAAATGTTTCATGTTCCCAGCCTTAGCAGAAAAATGCAGACATGGAGAGCTTTTGGGATTGGCTTTGGTGTGTAGAATACAACAGCACTCTGCTTTACTAAACCGCATGCTGCTTATTCTTAAGTAGGACTGACAGAAAACAAGAAAACACCAACATTTACTTTTTTTGCATTTCTCTTTTCTTCTCCATAGACACGAAAAGAAAATGCTAATTAACAAGATGGAAATTTGTGCTGAGACCATTTGCCAAGAAGGTAAATGACAGCAGCAATGTACAGTATACCTTAACAAAACCATCCAGTGCTTTCCATAGTGTTCTTAAAAAGTTATAAGAACTTTTCACAATCCATCCTAGTACTGGTATAATATGGTTTCCTAACCGATTTGTCTGAATCATCTTCACATTTCAGTGTTGCAGTGTTATTCACAAAGGCATAATACAGGGTTTCCAAGGCTTGTGTTCACTAATTTGACAGCATATAATACGTGTTACACCCTGTAATTACCTCCAGAAATCAACACCCTAAGTGAACCTGTGGGATCTTGCTCCAGGTCAAAGGCAACGTTGAGACTGGCAAGGAGTTGCTGCCACACTCGTGGTGACACACAGGGCAGACTACACCATGCGTGGGAGGGCAGGGGCCACTGCAGCCACTGGAGACCTGCTCCCCCTCCTGGGCTCAGCTGGTCCAGCAAGACACCCTGTCCCAGGCACAGCCTGCCAAAATGTCAGGGTTCTGTCATGGATGAGTCTACTTCTCCACCTAACCATTCGTCTCTCATGCTACAGACAGCTCAGCCTTGCACTCTGAGAGTTAGATGGCCACAACTTACCTGCTCTTGGTCACCTATCGCATAAATACCCAGACTATACTACCCAACCAATCCCTAAGCTCAAGCACAGGGGACTCTTGAGAAATCAATGACCCATGTCCATAATCAGGACTCTGTGGTAACAGTGGTTATAACCGATTAAGCAATAACGCTGCTGCACTATAACATCCCCTTCAGTATATAAATCACTGGAGAAACAGTAAACAGCCTCAATAATTCACAGCACTGCGCTGTCTCCACTGGGAACAGAATGCCCCCAAAGGGGCAGAGACAGAGAAAGTTGACCCCAAGCCCTGCCCTGCAGATTCACCCCTGAGGAATCCTTACCCTCTCATATCATCCAGGAAACCATGGAAACTGCATGCCTAATGAAACATATAGCGTGATGCTATCTAGGGGAGGCTTTGCCCCAATGGTCACTAGTGCCTACTATTTGCTGAATACATGAGCTCTCCTCTGAAAAAACTTCCAATACAAACGATGACATTCAGAAAATTCCATGCATTAGACTATGTGTCCAAGTTGGTGGCTGGACAGCAGCACCATCAGAGCCTCTGGAAGAGCTGACCTCCAAATAAGGGCACGTACACCATAGTACTGGACCATCCGTTATTGGACGTTCCCACTTCTTGTCCTCACAGACCAGGCAACCATGTTCTGTGCATTATAGACTTGCAGCACACAAGGACATAGGTATATCATGCTGCAGTTACAAATATGAATTGTATTTTAGTTTGCAGCCAAGCGGAGACTGTCTTTATAATCCCATAGCGAGGAATCAAGCACATGTCACTATTTTCACACTTCTTCAAATCCACTGGCCACGTTTGTTTTCAGTCTGAACAGAGAGGGTGTGAAAAATGTTTATATACAATCTTTGGTCCAATCTCCTTTCTGATTACCTCTTTTTCCCTTGACCAACGAACGATGGAGGCACATTTGCATCACAGGACAGACCGCCCACATTGTTTTGATTTTCGAGTGGTGCGTGCCCTCAAACACTGCGTCCAACCTCTATGACGAAAATTACATCACAGCAATCAAACGCACTGTGGTGTGTCTGGAGAAAGTAAAGCCTTAGTCTTAGTAACGACATGGCAAATGCAGGACAATCACGTACAGAAGACGTACAGAAACTGTTCCTAAGGCATAGGAACAGTTTTTTCCCCCAGGCAATTCACCTCCTTAACAGTCGAACACCAGCCTAACTGTCATAAACATATGTGCAATATTGTGAACAATTATCGTGCAATTTTTTACTGTATAGTACCACAGATGTCAGATATTTATTTATGTGTCGTGCTGTTTTTGTCTGGTCATTTGTTTTTGTTAACTGGAAGCTCTGACACCAAAACAAATTCCTTTTACGTACAAGCGTAATTGGCAATAAAACTCTTTCTGATTCTGATTCTGATTCTGAGAAACCCAAAATAAACAGATGCCCCTTTTCCAAAGCAAAGAAAAGACATAAAGAATCTACACTACAATAAAGAGACAAGCACACCCAAACACACATGGCATTTTGCTTTTTTATGTTAACTTAAGACACCAAGGGGAACAGCGTGAAAATCTGGGCGATGAAAAATGAAAACATTAGGAGACTCACGCTCAGGGTCGTGGCAAGGCTACAAAAGATCATTCTTCACAGGGTCATGCAGCCAATTCCCATTTTATGGAGAAAAACATGCCCACAGATGCAACCCTACCCAGCATCCATGAGGTCAAGCCTTTTACATCCAGTCACATCCCGCTGACAGCATGCTCGCTGTTCTCCTGCTGAAACCCTCATTCCAACCCTCTAGCAAGGCTTTCGTCACACCATGCCTATGTGGAAATTTGGAGATTCTTATTTCTGAACAGTTCCAGAAAGAGTCCACCCCACAAACAGCTGGACTCACCTCCAGCAACATAAAAAACCATTGAGGATTCAAGAATAGGGAAAATCCTGCTTGCCCACTGCAGGAATGACGGCACAGTAAACTAAACATTTTAAGGGTTAGCCCTCCACCCTGTTAGTTTACCCATGTTTACCCTCTGCTAAATCTCACCCAATCCTATCCAGTCAGAATGCACAAACTCTCTGATTTTCGATACTCCTAGTCAACTATCACTTCAGAAAGACTTCACAGAGTTATGGGAGGAAATATGCCACTTCAATTATCAGAAAAAAACATATCCTTCACATAACAGGGCAGGGTTCACCGTACTGCAAGACAGCTGTCATATTTGAAAAATCAGCAGAATGTTATTGCCAAAATGTATGGACCGCAGAGCCTGATCATTCTGCAGTATTCCCTGGGTAAATTATCTTAGAAATCAATACCCAAAACATCCTGCGGTAATTAACACAGAATTGTGCAGAAGCTAATTATTGCAATAAGATTACAGAGGCTGAATGACAAGCTTATGGCTAACTACAGCATGTCAAAGCACAGGGGACTAGAAGCAGTACGTGTTCTGTTCCTAAAGCTAGTAGGAAGCTGACCAGAAATCCTACAGTCTCCAAAAAGGTCTGCATTAGTTCTAATACAGAATGGGACTTTCAGATGACTTAACAGCACACCCTGACTATTGCACCGCTCCATCAAAAACATCCCAGTAGCGGGGTGCCAGAGAAATACTGGGAAGGGAAAAAGACAGGTAGCAATAGAAACATCTTTTAAATGCCTTTTAAAAACATGACCAGCATCATTTAACCTTTGTACACCCAACATGTTCAAACTGCACATCTAATCCCACAGAAAAGCTTCTTCTCAAAGTGTCATTTTAAAATCAGACTAAGCCTACATTAGGTAGCTGTTGAAAGGAACTTCACCGAAGTTTGCGGAACATCACCTGCTCCTTACTAATTTCCTGTGCAGACTCGGAGGAGCTGATCTGAATGAGAAAGCAGCCTTCATTACCACATACAGCCTTTCACTTGGTTTGCCTTAGGGCAGTGTTTCCCAATCCGCTCCTCAGGGACCCAGAGACAGTCCACATCTGTGCTCCCTCCCACCTCCATGTGGACTGTCTGGCAGGGTGCTCAGAGGGAAGAAAAATGTGGACCAGCTGTGGGTCCCTGAGGACCGGATCAGGAAACACTGCCTTAGGGTTTTGCTGAATAACCATCAGCTATCACAGAGACCATGTAATAAGGTGCTTCCTTGGTCAGGATGCAAACAGTTCAGGCAGCCCATGGCTGGATGGAGCCATCACTGAAGTTTTGCGTTTGTATGCCAGTGCAATAGCGAAAGTGCCCTAAAATGTGCTTTGAGTTCAAAGACTAAAAGGGCAACAGCCAGTGAAAGCTGCTGTCAAGGAATCCATCACATCAAATTTAAGGGACTTCAGCAGTGGAAAAAGAAGTGCAGTGCACGAAAATCCACAGGAATAGACCCACAAGAGGCATCAAAAGGAGAAAGATTTTGATGCCAGGGTGGGACTCCGAGATCTGTAAAGCAAATCCAACATTTACCCTTAGCATACATAGTGCCATTAACTTGACTTACACTCAATTGGAACACAAACAGCTTTATCAAACAAGACAGCCTAATTGGAGTCTTCCTTGGGCAAATTATTCTCCACTGTGTGGCTGTCCCTTCAAACAACCCACTCATTGGTCTTATTAGAATGTCTATACAAAGTATGCAAGGACTTTGCTGACACAAAAATCGATTGCATGCTGTCTGGCATCTTAGGTCACTCACTCCACATTCAGGGAAGACAGATTAAGAGTCTTTTAGTGTGCAATTGTACCTTCTCTTTGCACAGCATCTATGCAGCCCACATGTACAAATAATGTACAAGTTCAGACACTGTATACTTCATAAGTCACAGCAAGGCAGGAAGCGCAGGCCCTGCTGAGCTGAGATATTGGTCTGTCACTAACATGCTAACATGGCTATGCTACCAAGCTCCCCTTGGTTTTCACAAACATCTCTACTTTGATGCAAGAGAGCCCTCACAAAAAGCCAGGCTCGGATTGTCCGCCAGGTTAAGACATCACCACCTTTGTCTGATTCGGGAAAAATATAATACTAGACAGGAGATGCAATGTAAATACGAATTTCTCATTCATTGCCGAGTACTTTCCTCTGAACGAAATTTTCTGTTATGGCCTGTCAGCACCAATGACCTGCACTCCCCCCCGATAAAACATGGTACTGTATAGTGGAAGTCACTAGAGTGCCCTACACACCGTATTTTAAAGTCAGTGTTTTGTAAACATGTTCTAAGTCAGAGCATTCTTCTCCTTTCTGGCTCGTTCAGAGAGACTACTTTGGCTTTTAACTGTTCTGGATGGAACTTGGAATATTGTGCAATTTTAAGGATTTGAATTTTTCATTGAAAACTATAATTACAAATGCAAATATCTATATGATGCAATCATTAAACATATTGATCAAAGGCTAGATTATTATTCTTTAAATTAAAATTTAAACTGTGATATTGACATATTGTGATATTAAGACGTATTAAAATTATTTGCAAGAAAAACACAATATTACCTGGCAATTCTTTCTGAAGTACAGCCTCTGCAAGAAAGTTGTAATGTATTCATTTTGGAAAAAAGGTGTCTGATTCACCCGCCTCCCACATTAATGAATCACACAAATGAGAATTGCCAGAGAGGAAAAAGGCAGACATATTCATGAAGAGGCCAGGGAGTTTTGGTGAGACAGTGTTTAACATACTTCACAGTACATTACCTGATTTGCAAAGTGTTATTGGGGGGAAAGATCATAAACGGGAAGAGAAAAAAATCCGGCTGCCCCCTCAAGCTTATGCTGAAAAAAAATTGCAAATGTTCTTCCTGTTTCACAGGTGTTCTGAGGGGCAATGCAGTGGGAGGTATCTGTGCATTTCAGATGGTTTAATCACCACCTCAGATACCGCAATACCAGCAGATTGATCAAATGACAGCTCAAATAGGCTAATTCATTTTTACAAAAAGACCCTTCAGCAAGCAGTCCCTGAAACGCCAAAACACAGCACGCAAAACTTTTATAGTCCCTCATATTCTTTCATATGAATTAATTCAATCCTTATCAAACTTAACACTAAAAAGCAAAATTGCCATTGCAGTCAGTAAAACTGTATTTGTGCTTTTATATGCAACTAAAAAAGGATTAAAGGATTAAAAAGTCAGAATAAGTTACTAACGCTAACTGAATGGGAACTGTTAAAGAAGAAGTGTAGGATAGCATGCCGACATCACCAGCTACCCTGAATTAGTGTGACCTACACAGTGCAATCAGCCTGGAATTTCAGCTGCTAAATGCTTCTCCTGTTAATGGGCCGCCTCAGCGTGACAGGGCTCCTCCGTTTTTTAAACCACAACCCCACCTTCCTCCCCCCCCTACTCAGGTGGCATAGCAGCTGAGGGATACAGAGGACAATTGGGCACCATTAAAAGTGTTAATGCCATCCCGAGCATGTTCTGTTCGCAGGAGACCACATACTGGACACTCCGCTACTGTGCAGCGAGTGGAGGGTTGCATGTGGGCGGCTCTGCGATGTGGGCCAGCCGTGCCAAGTTCACCGAATTGGAATGTCTATACATTGGGGGGTGGGGTACAATTAATTGGTTTTATAGGCTACATGCAAATGTACTGCATGCACAAACATTCAAGCCAAGAGACTAAAGGCTATGCACTTGGTTGACTGTTGAAGATACACTAAATATGAGTTTATCTTGTAGTACTTTCAGTTCAAAACAGCATATTGTTCTTGCTAATAACCTGGGCTAAAAGCAACACTGGGGGAATGAAAATCATTAGTTTTCACTTATTAGACAGCTATTGTCTGCATAAGCTGAGTGTAAGAAACATGCAATAGGAGGAATCAAATTCAAGGGCCTTTGAAAATAGGGGTAATTACAGATTAATGTGATCCACCGAAGACCAAAAATAATTCCAGCCATTTAGCTAATCACATGCATAAAGACTAATATACACAGGTTACTTTTGGATATAACAAACTGCAAAATATTTACAATTTTAAGCGTTTTTAAAATATACTCCACTGTCCCTTTAAAACCTTTCAGTAGGAGTAATAGTACATGCAATTCAGGTTTACCTTCAATAGAAAAGGTACTGTATTTGTTTAGCTTCTGACCTCAGCCAAGAACAGTCATTAATCCAAGTCTCTAACAGAAGAATTCCACATGAGACCAGATACCACCTTTAAAGAAAACATGTTTTTTTGCCGTTTTGGGATCCAGCTGAAAGTTTCCAGCAGGTGGGATCTACAATGACATATGGGTCAGCTACAAGAAAATATTCTCCCTAAAATTGTCCATTAATTCTTCATCGAAGAAAGGGTCCTGCCTCACAAACAGCACTTCTAAGTCAGAGGCAGTTAACAGATGGTGCTGGGACATAAAACCCCTAAGAATCAAAAATGGAAGACATGAAACACCTCAAAGAGAATCCTAAAAATAATGCTGTCCTGAGAATAGTTTTACAAATTCATACCGTCCTCCTTGTGTGACAATCAGCCTAACCAATCAGAAGTGCCGTGCTCCTCGCGTGACAGTCAGTCTCACCAATCACAAGTGGCCCAAAGTGACCGCGTATACGCTCATAAACACAGGCATGCGAAACCCAAGGAAAACGTTACATTCGCAGTGCAAGAAAATATTGGCTCCGCTGCCGAGCCTTAAGTGAATTAACTATAGTACCATGGTCAGAGATTGTTCACAGAAAGGTCCTTTTATTACGGGTCAAAGCTAGGGCTGCACGATCTTGGATCGCGATCTCTTCGCGATCTTATGGCGCATGCGCAGTAATCACCAGGGCTTCAGATGACGGGCGAAACATTTGGGAGGACGCCAGCTT
>JAODKN010000079.1:4052819-4065515 GCA_026774425.1 Petrocephalus zakoni
AAGAAGCAGAAGGCTTAGAAGAAGCAGCACGTTTAGGAGCCATCGTGGGGCTTAGATAAAAGTTCTCAGAAATCGCACACAAAGATGCCTCCGATGTGTAGTAATGTAGAAGCGTGTATGAGAGAAGCGAACTTGTGTGAGGCTGAGCCAGTCAGTGGCCGGGATAGGAAGAGGATATAAGTGACCCAGACAAACGGGCGCACTGTATCATTTTCACAGTCTCAATCAACTTCTCAATGAATATACAGTATATATACAGTATATACAGAATATACAGTACTGTATATACTTTAATGAGCACAGTACTGTATTTGAAAAAACCGCAAAAGAGTGAAGCCGCGAAAGTCAAAGTGCGAAGTGGCGAGGGACCAAACAGTGGCGAGGGTATACCAAACAGTATCATCATAACCATCTCATACCAAGCGGATACTGTCGCCGTCTTCAAGCCTGCCATGGGCACTCGCTGGTGTTCCCTCACATCAGAGGACCAGGCCTCTGGTGCGGTACGTCAGAAAAGCCATGGCTACATTCCAGGAACATAAAATAGTGTGAAACAGAGATATACAGCCCAGGTCTGAGGGATAAGGGGCTCTGTCAGAAAACACTACACCACTTCCATGCAGTTGTTATTTCACAGTTGATACAACTATAAGACATTGATTCTTGGTCAGAGTTTGTTTCGATTTCAACTCGAGTACAGAATCAACAATCAGGTTTGATACAATACCCTTTTACATCCTGTTTCTGAGTGGAGTGAATGCCTAACAGTTTCAAGCAAGTTATCCGTCGGTGTCACCATGTCTATTGAAGTCATCCACTTTCTCACTGCCCGGGACACTACAGCATGTGAGTCCCAGCCACCCAAATGGGGGATGGGGGACTGCAAAGCCCTGCGCAGTGGGTCAGTCAGTAAAACACCCAAAGCCTCATCAATGTCATTGGCATGCTGAGAAGTAACCCAAACCCACCAGGGTACAAAATGGAGATCAGTTGTGACTACAGACTTCCAGGAAAACATTTCCCAGGCCAAAGTACATCACAGAGACAGAGAAACAGTCCAGGTGCAAAGTGATTGTGGAGCTTTTAGATCAAATATAAACAAATGTACAGGAGCATTAATAATTACAACTTTACTACTATCCTAGCAACTATGGCTGAGGGTAAGCTTCTGGCCATTTGCATTCAGTGTGGATTATACATGACACACACCCTAACATAATGAATATTCATTAAAAATATTAATATGTTTACAAATATAAGCCAAGTGAGCCAGCACTGTTTTTTGGAGCAGGTGATTCAGTTCTTTCTTTATTTCAACCATGGCCCTCAAGTGTACAGCATCTCTTAAAAGCCTGCCAGTGGCCACATCATAACATAAACATGAAAAATGATTTGGAGAAGCATTTTGTTTCCCTGTAAAAATCACACAAAATCAATATATTCTCTGTCAAAACCGGGAACAGGTTTCAGAGAATGAAAGAAACTTTTCCACTCAGCTAAATGTGAACGGATAAACAGAGACGAACCACATCATGAGTCAGGAATAAAAAGACTATCAGATCTCCAGATGACTAATTACATTTCGAGAGCATGTATATGAATGTATAAAGCAAAAAAGAACTGATAGCCAAGGAAAATGTTATTGGGGAAAAACTCATTATAATATATTATAAAAGAGTTTTACGTAAAATTGTTTTTTATAATAATTTATATGTTATACAAATTATTATAAATTATTTTGACTTGCCAACATAGATCATTTAGGCCTTTTATTATTATTATGCCAGCCTGAAGAACATGCTAATGTTTCCAGTCAGCACACAGTATGAAGTTACAGACACACAATAACCGGGCAAATTGTATATAACAGGCCCCCACACCCTATGTGAGAGTCCTCTGAGGACTGCACTTTCGCTTATAGCGTAGTCATTCTCATTGCCTAAGGTTTCCTGAAACCATATCCAGCTTGCACATGGCTGTATGCATTGAAAGAGAGCGATGAGGTCACAGCACATATCTACATTTGAACAGAATGTACTTTAAGTTTACTTCCAGTTCACACGTCATCATCCTTGGTAGCAGCAGGGTAGCTCAACATCCTTGATAGGTATTATTCACCAAAAAGAAGATATTTTGTTACTGTTTGGCGGTCATTGCTGATATACCGAGCTGATGGGAGAATGAAAAAAATGACCAGCTGGACGCTTTAGCGGGTCAAAGTATTACCGTTAACGAATTCTTAGGGAGAAGAGTTTCAAAAGCAAATGAAGGGTTGCTGACACCAAGGCTCAGACAGACAATGTATGATGACAGCCATGATGCACGTCGGAGCTCTCAGATTGCCGCAGCCAAACACAATTAAGAATAATGACCTAAATGACCGATGACTGAGTTTGCGCCTTGGCAGATTCAGAGTTCATTTATCAGTTTACAATCGCTTGTGACATACAAGAAACCAATGAAACACAACTGCTTGAGTTATTCAGTGATTGTATCCGCAAACTAGAATTACATTTTCATACAAATGACTGCATGTCATTTACAGAAACTCATCAACTTCCATTTGTATATGAAAACCATAATTTGATCTCGATATTAAAAGCTGATGTAGAAACATCATTATAGATGTACATTATAGATTTTGGGCAATGTTTCTATTTTTACATAGATCTCCAAAGGCTCCTCGGCCCTACTGTGATGCCTGCTCTACGACTGCGCTCGCTCGGAAAGGAAAGGTTCTCCCAACCATGCATTTCAACAGTTTGATAGTTCTAGTTAAAGTATTTTTAACTGGGCATAGATTTAAAAATTCAAGGCGCATATTTAAAGAAAAAGAAAGAGAAAATTCACAAAGAAGGGAGATCATTTCATTCATGAGCACTAGAACCCAAGACCACCACTGATACCATAGTAGATTCCTCCTATCCACAAGATGATTGTCACTTGATGTTAAAGTTCTCAGTGGTCCTTCTTGGCCAGGTTAGCCCTCAAAGTTGCCCACTTCACCAGGGCTCCAGATAGCACTGGTGGATTCATACTGAATGGAGCAATGAAAAACAGAATCGATGCTCACAGTACAAAGGAGGTACGCACACCAGGTAGGATGTGCCAAGGAAATATATACAAATTTAGCACTAAATATAAAAGGATAGCTTATTTAGGTAATATGCAGTTTATTGCCTATGCTTTTGAGGGCTACTTCATTCTTATATATCATAACACATTACTGTGTCTTTTACCATCGCTATACCTGTATGTGGTTACTGAAAATGCATTCCAACTCTGTGCACCTAAACAGCAAAGAAATGGACCTCACCAGGTACACACAACAGAAGTAATCAGCATCTCAAGGTTTCCTTCTAATTCAGATAGCTATGTCATCTTCGATTAAGAACCAGTTGGAGAGCATGTTAAATACTGGAGATAGGAGTGATAGAAATACCATTATTTATATGTTTTCCTAAGATTATTCCATGAATAAAGCAATTCAGGTCTCTTAATATTCCTTCTGCATTATAATTTTCTTGAAGGACTCAATAACCACAAGGTTTGGACTTTAAGTCATACGATCTATTATGTTGATTAAAATGAGACTGGGAAGGGCTTTACTCTTGTTAAATGAACAAACCATCTCCGTTTCTCAAAAGCCCACCACCTTACCACACTACACACCTAGTGAATCCTACTGGTGCAGCAGAGCCCCAGAAGAGAAGCACACTCCAAGGGCTCGCATGTTAAAGGGCGGGAACTGGTATAGGCTCAATCTGACAGAAAACAATACCAAATCAATCTTATCCAGGTTTGCTAAACAAATAACCCAACAGTTCATTCTAAGGGTTAAATCTTAAAGAATGCCTTTCATGTGCATTCTAAGACTTTGAAATAGTATTTGTCCTCTATAATATTTCACCCAGCAACAGTCTATTCGAAAATACGTACCGTCCATAGTGCATCTTAGGAACATCAGGTCCACCCTCCTTGCATAAAAAAAACACTGAACAGCAGAGAGGTCTGGTAGGCTGGTACAGTATAAGTGCACAGACTTGGCTATACTTTGAAATAAAAGACGACGTTCAGGTAATCCTCAGTTTCAGCCCTACACCGAACATCTTGGTGTTTACTACTGGGTTAAAAAGCAATCACACAATTTTGGTAAACACAAGGCTTAAAATTTGGATACTTTAGATCATGGGGAGAACTGGTTAGAAATGCAGCTGTGCTTATTTAAGTTGATCAGTTGAACCAAACACCAGAAATTGAAATGTCAGAAATAGCAGAAATACTGCTAAAAAGATGATTTGGGAATGAATGAAAGATTCACTACTACAGCAATTCAAGATTCATAAGTGGAGAAAAATACACTGGTCACCATTATAGCTAAGAATATTTTATTACCAGTGCGCTTGTTATCTAATTATGTTTACGTTTACTTATTTTAAATGTCAAAAATGTAAATGTTTAAATTTTTAAAGTGGGGGAAAAAACATGCCCTTTTGAATTGAACAGGCCCTTGAAAAACAACGCGATAAACAGATTGCTGAGGGCTTGACCACTGAACTATAAACTCACCTCACAATTTTCACTGAAAAGCCGGGGGGATGTTTTAGATGCATTTTGTTTACAAATTCGCTACAAAGCACACTTTCACAAAAGAAAGAGCCCATCTCAAATCCCTCGCATAATTAATCTTTCATGAAGTGCAACCCATCTCAGGAATTAAACAGTTAAACAGAACAACAAAAGAAAATGCTGGATATCAGAACAGACAGTTTAATTACTAGTACATTTCAAACGCACACACCGAAATTTTCACACACACAAGCAGTGATTTATGAGCACATATGCAGAGTAATGTGGTATATTAGCTTAGAAAAACCACACAGCTTATAGCTAAAGTTGTGAGGTGCTCCAGGGTGTTTGACAGCACTGAACGTACCATGAGGCCATTGGCCCTGTGCCCAGTCCACCCGTATTCTCAAAGGAAAAGCCGCCAGCCCAGAGATCGATGCTTGCAGACACTGGGGGCAGGAGTCCCCACCCCCTCCACCTGTCTGTGTCCTTTTGGAGATCCACGGGAGGCCTGAGATGAGACTGAGACAAGGCTGAATTCCAAAGCAGCACTCCCACGGTGCCACCGTGATCTCATGCTCCAGCCAGATTACAGCCACAGCTGGGCAGCACTGAGCAAACAAGCACCATATTTAAACTTAACTGGTTCAAATTTCATGTGGCCACTCCTGGCTATTTCCCACATGCTGCTGCGGTACTAAACACATACATTGGTATTTGACTTTTGAGCTATTATCTGGTAATCTTACTCTAGTAGTAAGCTAAATAATCAGAGTATATGACATATAAATATAAAATGTACATTTGAAATATACGTATGAATAAGTATTTATTTATATGTATATTAATATTAACTTCCCTGCTTCCCGGGCTCAGCTGCAGTACTCTCATCACCCCATACTCCATAATTTTTATGATGACTAGATTAATACAATACAATATGTATACACTTGTGAGATAACGTAAAATGAATTAAGCGCTATGTTTCAGTGTGTTTGATTGGTGGCTTTGGACTACCTCTAATTCCATCAAAGTTTACATACAGAAATGTTAACAGAAAAACCGTGGAAGTCTGAAACATGTACAAGGATGCATCAGCCCTGAACAGCCACCCCAAGGCATCCCACACGATTCAGGACAGCAGGGGCTCCCTGGCCCAAATGACGGCTGCCCTACGACTGTGATGGCATGAGATGAGTGACGGCGAGCACGGCACACTGCTGACGCCCCGTCACGCCCCTCAAAGCGATTTTGGCGGTGCCTGCCAATGCACGGATGGTGCTGTCACTGCAGGGAAAGCTTCCAGTACATTCTTGTTTATGCATCCTGGCAGACTGGCTTTAAAGAATTGGTTCCCCAGGACACAATAAATACATTTATATAAATATAAAGCCCCACGCTATACCCGCTATACACAGGTCATGAATCATCATGCAGGTCAAACAGTGCAGTTATATTATGAAATGTGTCTTTATTCAGATTTGGGATTGAAGGAAAATAATTATAATACATCTGGAGTATGTGGGGTGATTTGTGTGTCCCTTCCTTCCAATTTTATTGCATATTAGAACAGAGAATGGCAGGTGGGTTGGTCACATGACACGTGGTTCCCCTATAATGCTTTTAAACTTTGCCCCCCCTCAATGAAACTGTCCTGCCTGCTGTTATTGTATTTTTCCTCCCTCACAGAAACCGCTTTCTTTGTGATCCCCTTTCTGTGTTGACCCCAGCTATCGAACCCTGAAAAGGAACATCCCATAACTATTAAGCTCTTCTGTCACATGGTCCAGTTTCCCGGCCCCTTCCAGATGCCCAGATGCATTCCCACACTGCCCTTTCATTCTTACAACTAGAGCACTCACGCTAAAGTAAAATCTGCTAGTATCTGAATGCCCATTGCACTCTTTGACATGTCACCTCGGAATGTCCAAGATCCAATTTGTTCAAGCAGACCAAAACCACTCCCCACGTTAGAAGAGCCTCAGATGCATCCATGGGACGACAGCACTCAGCTCTCACCACCAAACGGTGGATCCGGAGCGGCGCCTTTTAAAACCGTCTGACACTTCATTTCCCACAGCACGGGCTACAGATTCCAAGTAGATGTAGCCACACGTTGCAAAAGATGTTGCCATGGCAACATATTGGTCGACGAGGCAGAGGAAATTTATCTTACAACACGTCTCCGAGGAGGCAGGAGAGCAACTGTCTTATTTCAGACGTGTCACGTTTTCGGCTGCCAATTCACGCCAGATCATCCTGCACGGCAGTCAATTGTCTGCGATGAATTGGGACCAGGCAAGAAAATACATAAATAGCACTCTCATTATTAACAAAAAAAGGAGTCTGGAAAAATGCTGTATTCACCCTAAACAGTGGAACCTATTCAGATGTTCACAGTATGCGTAGAACGACCTCAAAGCAGTCATAGAAATAACCCACAACAAACAAGTCCAGGATCATATGGGCTCCGTGGTTTCCTGTCCAATTGCCAAACACAAAACCACTTGTTGGACGAGCAGGTTCATCGCCTCAGCCTAAGGCAGAGCTCATGGCTTTTGAGATCATGTAGAGTATCCTGCTTTTCTGG
Organism: Petrocephalus zakoni; assembly: GCA_026774425.1. Lineage (NCBI taxonomy): Eukaryota > Metazoa > Chordata > Actinopteri > Osteoglossiformes > Mormyridae > Petrocephalus > Petrocephalus zakoni. The sequence goes on from JAODKN010000079.1 coordinate 4,059,979, forward strand.
GCTGTAATGAGCAGCTGTGTCAACAAGTTCTGATTCTAATGTCATATACAACAAACATTTTCATATTTCACACCAGCCTTAAAACACCAAAGAATATATGTTCAAACCAAGACAAGGGGGAACCACATCTGTCACATATCAGCGCTTGTCCTCAACAACAGCCATTAACCAATGAGAGGTCTAAGACCCCGGGAGGATACACACTAACGCTATAACCAACACCCCACAGATAGGAACTGTGGACTACTGACGATGCCACACAACACTTTACAAACAAAGCCACCATTAGAGAGAAAACACAGACTAACACAAATACATAAGCATTATTTACAGCTTTATTCTATGAAAAAAAGAGTAGTGTGCTTTAAGCTAGAAGGAGACTGCCCATGCATGGAGGGGAAAAATGAGATGAAAGTGTAATGAAATTAGGACTAAGTCTGGGTAAGTGTTAAAAAGATTCTCAGGATTAGCTTAAGTGGGATGCACAGCCCCAGCACAAGTCAAGCCTTGCCCGTCATTCCATCCTATTACTTCACTTCTACATACGGCACGATTTATCCACCAAGCACGTCTTACTGTAACACTCTCCTGGTGGACAGTTTGAACGGAGCGGCAGGGGATGAATTCCGAGTTATGATTCATTTAAGTATTTATTTAACAGATGCCTTTACAAACATAAGATGAGCACAGTGCAGTGAAACAGAGCTTTAATGAGGGAGCCTTAACAAGGATAAGTGATGTCCGAGGAAATGAAGAGCTATAAGCAAGCTGCGAAATCAGACCATTGCAGCTGCATCATCACGGCCAGCAAACAGGAGGCTACAAATCCTGCACATGACAAAGGAGTAGACAAACCAGGAGGACCTCCATGAAAAACACTACATGTGGAGTCTTCAGCTGCAAACTCAGGCCCAGAAGACTGATGCATATATCTCCAATAAAACCTAAAATGTAGATGGGACTCAGGAATGAGAGAGATGTCTCTGTCAGTATAGTATGTAGCTGCACAAAAATTACAAAACAACGCATTAATGTCCTCTAGACAAGTGAACGCTCCCCATTTGCTTGGAAGAGGAGACCAAAACAACCCGAACTTTAGTCTCTGTCTCTCTCTGGGGGTGGGGAGCATATATTTGTCTTTGTATCAAACTGAATTCTTAACCTTGGACAAAAATCTGCAGAACCCCTGAAATTACACTTGAGAGAGACAGGGGTGGATTTATCAAACGTCAATAGAGTGTTAAACACTCACTGAAGGGTGACTAAGCATTTCATAAAGTCTGAGCACATCCTAACTGGACCAGAAAACAAGGTCTGTCACAGACACAGCAGGGGAACATATTTTTATTGACTGGATGCAAATATGGTTCATTATTTATTTTTTTTATTAACTGGAAGTTACGAATCCCATTTCTGGTGTGGCACCATTTCACATATAATAGTTTACTTCATTGTTGACAGACAGGTCTTTAAATACCTACAAAATAGTGGTGTATATAATGACATTCATTTCCTGCTTACAATAAATAATTTATCCCACATTGTCTCATCACTCCTAAGAATGATTAAACAAATGTAGCGCTATTCAACTTCTTTAAAGTGGTCTGGGAATAATTCAGCTACCCCCCAAGTATTACAGTAGCATTTGGGTTTTGCTGGTTCCACTTCTCTCTAGGGAGAACAAAATAACCACTGATCAAATCAAGCAGCCCGTGACAGCTCAGTTGTAAAAAACCAAATTACTGATTGCTTGAGAGATCGATTCATATTCCGATCAATATAATATTAAATGTCAATGCAGTGATATTTTGTGGTAGGTAAAGCAGTCCGTTTGTAAAGTTTAATTTAGAGAATTTGTTCTGAACTGTTAAACGCAGTCATAAAAAGCTCATTAACTGTTTTGGAGGAAATAAAAAGAAAATCAATGAATTTAGCCGAGGAAAAGTTATTACATTTGTAAATTAGCAGACTGATAAAAAAACAAACATAAGTGCTCTGAAGGCACTTGCAGTAAACAGAGAACTTCTACTGTTTTACGGAGGGAACAGCACGCAGCCGCAGTAAGCTGATTGTGATTATTTTCTGACCGACTCCTTTGTTTTCTCATTTCATCTAGCAGAATTTTGGCAATTAGGTAAATTTTTTTTGTCCACACGTGAATCTACAAATGTAACAGCACCTGTCCTGGGCTTGTATTATAGGCCCCCAAGAAGGCTCACTGCCATAATGTGCTGAGGCAAAAGCAGAAAACCTCAAACCAGAGAGGAGATGCGTGGTATAACGGAAGGTTTTGGTCACTTAACAAGTTTAAGAGACTGAGTTAGCCATCTCACAGCCTCCAAAGCCCTGACACTGCAGCACAATACTAGCCCATTTGCTATTGTCTGTGTTCATTATTGCTTTGGATATTGGCAATAAAGACTTGTCCTTGTGCTGTTTACTTAGTTGGAACATGGCCTTATTAAAGTCATTTCACCCCACTTCCTGTAGCCTTGTTATGGCTGCTTGTCCCTTGCAATAGTGAAACTGGGTTGGGTTTTGTTTTTGTTTACTATAAGGAATGAATTTGAAAGATTCCACTTTCAAATTAAATTAAAATCTACAATCTCAAAATGTACTCTTGCCTTATAAACAATAATTAATAATTAAAACATTGCAGATCAATTAACAAAGGAAACCCAGAAGCTACAAATCTAGTCAGTGTAGCGGCATGAATAAAAAACCCACAGGCCTGTGGGAAACGGGAAAAGTAAAAATGAATAACGTAATTTTTGCTCAGTTGCATTAGTGGTGCCTTGAGTACTTTACTCTGACATCTCTCCCTGTGTCACTCTTGTACAGTTACAGACATCCTGCCAAAAACCCAAAAGAGTCTCACTCTTTGAAGGGTACAGTTTCTGCTTCCTTTTAACATCTCTGTTGTATAATTTACTAGGTAGGTGAGATTTGAGGACTGAAGCTTTTGGTAGAGCATCAAAAGCTTTCATTTTCTTCTTGGTGGTTCAGTCCAACATCAGCCAGCCTTTCTAAGGTTTCACCATTATGGGCTGGAGCTGAATATGTAAACGGACAGATTGTGCAACACTAACAAGTACTTCCAATTAGTAGCTTCCATGATACTTTGCAAATCTACAGTGACACACATGCACTTCCTGCTAGACAGCAGAAATTCCATGAGTTTCATTACAAGTTCTCCAAAAGTTAGCATCAATACAGACTTCATATGAAATTTCTAAGTGCATATCTAACGACTGAGGCAGACAACGAAAAAATCTAATACTGGATGCCGACACTGGGGAACACATTTTTGCATCCACCAAATAAATGAGGATCCCAAGTAAATTGGAATTAAATTCATTCCTTCTGTTCACAGTTCTCTGGGCAAACTTCAGTGTTCCTGTTTTTCATTAATCTAATATTAGTTTGCAGGATCATGCACGGGAATTATTGTACAAGAAGCCTTAATGAAACAGTTACCTTTAGTGCTGCACACTACTGGAAAAATTATTTCACAGGAATGGGGAGACCATATTCTGTATATGACTCATGAAAATGTAGAAGCATCAGGTGTCAGTGAACGTTACCAAAAAGGAAATAAATTGCATCTCCAAATGAATATCATTCATAAAGTCAGAAATCTCAGCCAAAGACGGTTCCTGTGTCTGCTATCTGAGAAAGCGCACTGGTGCTGGACTTGGGAAAATGCTTGCTGTGTGGCTCTCACACACAGCATACTGAGAGAGGAACGGGGAGACATGAATCTTTTGCAGCAAGCTGCCCCACTTTTCAACAGGATGGCCCTGCTGCTCAATAGCTGCTGAGGCTCTGGATACGACACTGTCATGCACAACAGGACCAAAGAAGGGAGGAGCCAGGGCTCTAGCCACCCCCAAAACATACCTGCTGAGTATTTGCCTCCACCTTGGGGGCACTTCGCTCTGGTTCCAGCAAGTGGACAGCTCCCGGTCAGACTTTCACCTGGTTTAGAGTTAAGTTTTAACCCCAGTTCTGCTCATTTCCCCAGACTTCACTTAAGGGCAAAAATATACCTGATAACACCACTGTTGACAAATGTAAAAACACTAAATATACTCCAGTGGTTTCTTTAGCGTTAAACACATTCAGACTGCGCCAGCGGCAGAAAAAAAGTTTACAATTTTAATGTAACGATTTTTTTTCCCCAAGCACGGTGACAATCAAAAACAGAACACTGCAGATGCTAGTTCTTATTTTTAACTTATCAGATACAGTGATACCATATTATTTGTCCAAGTAAATTCAGAGTATAGGCAAAAAATAAAATAAAAATATAATAGATTCCCTGCTGCTGCTTGGTTTGTAGAGAGAGAAACAAGCTTCTAAAAAATGATAAGGGTGTGACACTCCTCAGTACAAAATGCTGCTCCGGGTCAACATAACACCATCATATTATACACCACATTGAGTACTCACATTGGCCAGATAAATAAACCCCAAACCCAAATTTTAAATGTAGCTAATGTGACCAACCGAAGAAGGTATGATATGACAATATGAAAGCAATATGAAAGCAGGACATCAAAACAAAATCACACTGAGCAGAGTCATAATCATGACCCTGCCTCTCCCAAAGACAATTGCTCTGATTTTATTTTTTATTAAATTTGCCCTAATTAAGCTGGCAGAATCAAAATTGGAAAACCAAATGCATAGCTTCCTGTTGTTCAGGGGACAAGAATGAGCAAGCTAAAACAAACTAGTATACGTTTCTCACAAAACCAAAAGGGATGACATTTATAGCAGACACACCAACAGCACTTACATTTTTTATAACTAATCTTTGACTGATTACAATAATCAACGACGATCAATAAGCTTATCGTTGCTCTTTCACGGCAAGTTTGTAGGATTTCTCAAAATTACAGGTATGCATCACATTTAAATAATTATGCCCTTAGGTTTGCTGTAATCAGAATCGTGCCATTTATTCAATCAACAACTCAATTAAAGCAATTTAAGCCGTGACATAACCAGCTTACACGTGAATTAAGAGGCACTGAAACAGAATTCTGCCAGCATTTTTTTTCATTCTTACACCAGACATAGTGCACAATCTGCTACATATTTTATTAAACAGCACTAATACTTTTCTTAATCTCTAGTTCAGGACTCAAATGTTTCAAATGACCACAGACACAAATTAAGGGTAAACTGGGGGATTAATGAACAGCACATCAAGATTTTTTTTTTCCATTATATGGGGCAAGAACAGTCTCCTCCATATTCTGTCTTCCATTACTACAGAGATGAATGTCTTCTTTGAAGTCACCATACTACAACATTGCCTCTCCATTATCAGCCTCTGGTGCAGGGTCCAGATTAAAGGGAAGATTTTGAAAGCAATTATGGTACTTGATGATAAACAACCACCATCCTATTTCAGTTACCAGAAATAAAACAAATGGCTCAAGACTCCAGATCATGCATACAGAGGTGGCACTAGAAGTGTGGTAGTACTTTTGACAATACAATACAATACAATACAATACAATACAATA
>JAODKN010000079.1:4085628-4095767 GCA_026774425.1 Petrocephalus zakoni
CCCCCCCCCCCCCCCCCCCCCCCGGGCCGCCGCCCCTCCCACCCCCCCCCGCCGGGGGGCGCCGCCCCCCACCTCGATCTCTGAGAAGTTCTGCCGCCTGTCTTGCTCTACAGGAAACCATTTCATTACCTATGACTTTTGAAGAAGTGTTCCCAGCTTGAAAAAACATAACCGGTGCTATATCATCACGGGGGTATAACTCAACAGGCTTGATTGCAATTAAGATTTTACTCAAAACATGATACCAATGCAATCAGAGCAGTCTTGTGTGCTGCAAGTAGTCTAATGAATTAACGAAAGGGACGCAGTTATCCTGGAAAAATTTTGTGCAAGAAAGAATACCCTGCAGGAAAGAAAAGCAACTCGCCAGTGAAAACAAATTCATTAACAAGAAGATCATAGAGAGACCACACTTGGAAGATATCTAGTCTCATATCTATTGTTACATTACCTATGACCCCAAGATATATGTTATGGTGTCATACTATTATGTCCAAACCTCCCCAATTCTTTTTCTCACCATTGACCTGTTGCAGAACATCAATTGAACCAACCGTCTTGTACAAGTACACAAGCTCTGTAGCAGACAAATATAATTACCATAGCTGCAAAACACCATTAAAGGTAAATGGCCAATGAGCAGACACACCCAGTGGCCGTAATATCCATGTCAGCTTTCATTCGCGATGGGTCACTGCCCCCATATCTTAATGTCTGACTATTTTCAGACAATAAAATGTGACTCGGCCTGCCGAACGAAAGATAATTAGCCTCTGTGCTTTGGTTAGTATCAACGAATTTTGAAATGTTTCGCAGCAAAGGAAATGAAAAAAACGTGTAGACCAGGGGTGCTCAACATTTCTTACATCAGGGACCTCAAAAAAACAGTACCTCAGAGCTTGGGATCCCTCCCCATCAACAATATGGCCCTCATTTATCAAGCGTACGTGTGCATGGTCGTTTCAATACAATTTTCGGGATTTATCAATTTGGACGCAAGCGTAGGATACGCTCAAGTCCCACGCCAGCGCACAGATGGTGTACGCGGTCTTCCGTCAGTGCGGACTCGCGCCACAGCAGAGGAAATCAAGCAGTGTTGGAGAATTATTGCAACGAAACTGCGCCAAAATGATGTTAAGCAGATAATTATCAATATTTCAGATGAAATGTTTATTGCGGGTTATATTTGATTGATGAATTTTCTTTAGCGATTCATGTAATTGTAAGATTACAGACTGCAGTAATTATAAATGTTCCATACGGAAAGTTACGTTACTGCAGTCATGCCTGCGGCTGCCATTATTTTGTCATATTTTATTTCACTCATTTGATTTTACTTATTTTTTAATTTTATTTTATTCTTATGACTGTTGTCTTATTTGTCTTATGTCTGATATTTACTTCATTTATATTTTATGTGTATTTTATGCCTTGTGAGTGTTATGTCTTTTATCCCTCTGTACTTTAGCCCAATGTGGTTGCATAAGGTGCTTGCTACTGGTTGGCCATTACTGACCTCACTATTTGAAAAAACCTCACTACGCCCTTGACTGCAGTAGCCTCCATATTATGGGCAAGTTAAGCAGAAAAACCACAGGACAGAGGATACTAAATTAAACTTTTAGCTTCTGAAATATGAAAGATTTTCCGTATCTGTGCCGGAGCTCAGGAAGATGGCTTTTTACTTAAAACAATGTTACCATATATTGATTTTTTTAATTAAATTTTTACCGGCTTTAATTGCTAACAATTTGCACAGAATACTAAGCTCCATAAGATCATGACAACCAGCACATGCAGTCAGTAATATGCCACGGTGCCCTGTGCGTGATTGCACACGGCAGTCAGACTCCACCTTGGCTGTAATGACCTCGATTTCCAGTTGAGTGAAATGTCTCTTTTTTGCCGGCTTCCGTTCCTCCGTGTTGCAAATTCTATGGGCGCAGCCACATAAACCATGAATAAATAGGGGCGAAGCACGTGACTTACGCTTATTTTCAGCTGCCGGATTTATCAACGCAGGGAATGTGCGTACGCCAGAATTGCCAGTTACACCCTGTTTCATAAGTCACACGTGGAACTTGTCGTAAGCTGATTTTTTGCACCCGAATCTACGCTCATTTTGATAAATGATGGCCTATGTGATTATGTAATCATGAACTAATGATATTTTTCACTCTGAATGTGGTGGAGGAGCTCCCCAAGTATTCATAGCTCAGAAGCATTTCCCATTGCAAAAAGCAAATGACTATATCAACATTTTGTCAATTCATGCGACATCTCTGTAGACCCACTGCAACTGCTATACAGACCACGGCTTGAAAACCCTGGGTGTAGAAAAAACCCACTACAAAGGCAGGAACTATTATTTCCATAATACCCCTTTTACTAAATTACAGAGACAGATTTACAGGCAAGTTTCCATAGTGAATGACATCACTGAGCGTTTCAGGATGGGTAAATGAATGTCTTTGGCAATAGTAGGACCACAAGAAAAATAAAAAGCGAGAACCAAAGACGAAGGTCACAAACAACAGGGACTGGGATGTGCAGGAACACCATCCTTGTTGAGTCAGCGTCCAGAAATAAGCATCACAAAGGAGAGCCAAGGGACAACACAGGTTACTTCACTCTGATACCCAAGAATCCCCATGCCACTCCGAGACCAGTGGGGGGCAAGATGGTAAGAGGTATGAGACAAACTGAGCCCAGACTCCTACAGAAACTGGATCCTGCCCAGCAAAAACAAAATTAAACCCCTAACCCAACAATCCTTCAAGTTAATTAGGGGAAGAACTATTGGCTTGCTACACAGAAGCACAGCAAAACTGCACAAGTATTGTGTCAAAAACTTGACAGTTTCACCCTGTAGACTGAGGCAATCAATGTAATTAGAAGTAAATGTCTCTTACATAAAGACACTGATATACAAGTTTGTTAAACCCTACTTAATTTTTTTATTTTGCCAACAATTACTTACTCACAAAAAGTGAAAATGTGAAACATTTTAATCCACACCCAACTGTCCAAACACTTTATATTAGGACGATCTTGTCAACTGCCATGTCTCAATTATTACATTTTTTCATGCCCTAACAAGTCCAGTTGTAAATGTGCGCCTCCCTCCTACTCCGGAAGACAAATGCAGAAAGTATAATAGCACAAAATCAACCAGATGTTATTAAATCTGGCTAAGCAGACAGAAAATGGGGAGAAATTAATATTAAGCAAATATCCTTTGGCTATTTGTATTCATTCTTAAGGCAATTGTTACTTTAATAAACATTACCACACAATTCAACAAATAATTTGTTTACATAAATGTTGCATTACTAATGTTCAATAAGTGCAGATATAATTTCACATCCTTAATGAGAATGACATATTTGTGCTTTTACTGATGGTTATCAAGCCCCTCTGATTAGAGGAGGTGTAATGGAGGCAGCACATTATTACAGTTGCAATCACTTCTCCCATGTGCATTCCTGCTCACAAATGGAACGCATTTTAATAAAGATGTGACGATTAAATTGGACCTTGTCTGTAGCAACCTGTTTTCAAATCGATTCTGCCAGTAGCACGGCCACTTCCCCCAGCGAATATATATACATTGCCGACTATGCCACGCAATCATGGAATTCGCCACGCTGTCCACTCCACCTGAAATGCGACCATTCTCTCTCTCTCTCACAGCCACCACACCCCAGAGCACCTTTTAGCACACGCGGGCAGTCATGGCACAGCCACAGGGGGCAGCAGCAACGGCTATGCACCATCAGTTGGCCTTGTGGCTCACAAAGCAAAGTGCCAGGACTTGGCACTTGGAAAAGCAAAGAACAGCTGGTTTCAAGGGGGAGTGACAGCTGCCTGATCATCTGCAGGAGGTCTAAGCAGCCTCTTCTCTCCTCTAGTAACAACCGAAAGCACAGAGTCTGTGGAAAAAGGAGGCTGCCAACTAGTCTCAATCTCCCAAGAACACACCTGTGAGCAATCTTTTGTCAGGCTGTAAGAAGCCTCCATCAGCCACACAATGAAAACGACACTGAAGAATTCTGATTACAGAAATGGCTCTTAAATACAAGATATACATTTCTAATTGTAATCAGAAGGTATTAGCAAGACGTACACAGTACCACCCCATGTTTGCAGAATTTATTTACTCTGCACATTAAGGTTCTCAGGGTAAATTAGACCGTTTGTCTGCAGTCCTCCTTCCTTTGGAGGACAGTGTATCTCCAGACCGATAATGAAACCTCCATAATTAACTGCAGCACTTAACTGGGCAATACAAAGCAGATTGATATCCCCACTCATGGGCAGGCAGCCCGCAGCAGAGAAACTAACAACCAGGTGACCGCAAAAGGAAGTCAGATATAGACCAACATTAGCAAATCTCTGAATTATCTCCAATTAGGAGACTACCTATGAAGGGGGATGGTAAGAACATGGGCTCCTGAAATATCTCATTAACCATTCCGGCCTCATCGACCACCAGGTTGCTATTCTGCATTTAGAGAGCTTTATTACTGTTGTATATAGGCAGTGGATCCCTCCCCTCACATGCACCCTGGACGGCAGACTCAGGTGTCGGCTGATGTGGCCTCACACCAACAGCATGAAGGCCACGACTTGACCTCTGCAAACAGCTGGAGGATTCCCCCAGACACCACCTCTAACAGAAACCCAAACTGTCCATGATTCATCCTACACCCCCCCCCCCCAACAACGCCAAGCATGATTTGCATCTTGAACGTCAGCTGCAAAGAGTTAATGGACTTGGATAGCTCTGAATGACCTTGTCATACAGATTCACAATTAACAGCTTTTATACTGAACAGAGGAGGGAGGTAACTAAGCAAAACATGTGACCGCCACATACAATGGAATTATACCTACTTTTCAGTTTCTGCTTCCTAAGCAACATCCCAAAAATGAAGCATCTGTTAATTAAGACGGCTTCAACCTACTCTATAGCCTAATGCCACTCTCAAGTGAGTATAAAACTGTTACATATGCCAGGCCGGCAATAAATACCTATTTCTGGGAAGAACAATGATGTGGCAATCAATACTTTAAACTTCCATACTTATCATAGTTCTAGTATAAAAATGAGTTAATTACATTTCTTTAAATCAGAAACATTTTCTGGAAGAAGTTAATGCATTGTCAAACACAATAGCAACAATGAAATCATATACTGGTTATAGCTTTTATCAGAACGTACCAACAGTGACTTTCAGTCATAATAAGGTCATTCATTTCAATGTGACATATTTATCGTAACAGAAATTTACTTTGTTAGTGGTGCCTTCATGCTAATTTAGAACCCTGGGTATTTTAACAAAAATCTTCTCCACACTTAAGCATGTAGTTTCTTGGGTGTTTTCAGGGAACTTGTACACAAGGTACAAGTTACACATGGAAACCAAAAGGAAAAACTAATGGAACGTCGCCCAAGTCGTAAGCAGCTGCAAGTGGCAGGTACACAGTATCCCCATACTGACATACCTGTACCGATGGGCGCCTCACAGCTGTCAGCTTCTGAAAACCTCAAGAGGGCTGGAAGTTGCTGGGAAGCGACAGTGACAGTGCAGCCCAGTAAACATCTACAAAGTTTAAAAAAAAAGACACAGTGACGTCACTTTTCTGCTATCGATGCTTTTTGTCTTCTGCGTCTCTGTGCTCAGAAGCTTGCAATTGACTTTTGTGCTCCCTTTAGAAAAGCTGAACTCAACAGAGCGAGATTTATTTGATCTGAAAAGGGGCTTTGACCAAGAAATTATCTATTATACTTTAATAATGAGCTCCATCCCCAGTAAATGAGAGAGCTCTGGCTAATCGGTATTTATATTCTGTATCAAGTCTGAGTGCAGTTATATACCCAGAGGTTAAGTTTGTCCTTGATCCAAAAGTCACCCTCTTACTTTTCAACTACAAGTTGCACAAAAAGTACAAGAATACGTACAAAAGGCACCAATATTTTAACAGGATATTAAGACAATTTCAGGGCCCGCTACTCTTGAGGTAGATTATACCCTGTGACCACCTTCAGTACAAGGAAATACCTCACTAGTCCGCTGCACCACATGAAAGAAGCATTTCAAAAGTCTCTGCCTTTGGTTAATGGCTGCAAGAATACAGCTGCCCCTTAATTATTGCATTTATGTACAACCAGTAGAGACGCATAGCAGGTCTAATGTAAATGCTAAAATATTTTAAGGTTTAGATGCTATGTTTGCATAGGGTGAGAAGTCAAACGAAACAACTCCCAGTTTACATATACACATTTTGCAGACGCTTTTGTCCAAATCGTCCCAGTGTAAGCAATATTGGAACAGGAATTACACAACTGCTAAAAACGAAAGAACATACTAAGTGCATTCAATGACCAGAAGTCCAACATAAGAACATACACGTAACTTAGTTTTGCCTGAGAGGACATTCATCTGAACCAATCTAAGCAAATTATTTTAGTATTACCGCGGTGTTATGGCATGGCATTATACCGGGACATGTTTGCCGCCTGAACGAAAGCCATTACGTACTGTCAAATATTACCCGACGGTAATGTGACTGATAGGGATCACACAAGCTTGCAGTTACATCCACAAAAGCTCGTCTCTTAAAAAATACACACAAAAATATAAGCACCGCTACCTTTAATTTTGTTTGTACTGAAACGGATAAAAACAAACCTCGTATTAAAGACTGAACGGAGTATTTTAATTATCATTTCACGCTTAATCTAGAACAGTGGTTCTCAAACTTTATGGCTCGAGCCCCCCCCAAAAAAAGCAATTTAAGATAAAATATGACGCCACATAGCAGAATGTCACTATCAAATTTTAAAGCTTCGCCATCATTGAAGGTAACTTTCGGTGCACCTCGAGCGCCTCCTCCTTTTTCATACATTCCCCTTAGACTAGTTCATATAATTTTGTATAACATTACACAGAACTCTATTGGCAGATGCATATAACACATTTAACGTTGTAAAACAGAACACACATTGGGGATAAGCCATTTATGTTTATCTATGTTGTGAACGCCAATATCTTAACTCCCTGGGTGCCATTAAACACGGCAGCGAACAACTGCCCGTATTAAATTTTAAATTTGAACACTTGTTATCCACGCATGCGCAGATACCACGTGACGGCGCATTAAGGAGGGAAAGTGGTTCTGTGGCGAAGGTTACTGAAGTAATTATTTTACATAACATTTAACAAAGATAACAAAAATGAATTAATAACAAAAATACTAGTAGACAAAAAAATCCTATTCGTTCGCACAACTCTCCAAACATCAAATAAGCCTCATTTCTTGCTATATGCCAACACAGACGACCAACTGGTCTTCAACCGTTTTCTGAATAGAAATGGATAGAAAATGGCTGATGAAATCACTCATAAATTCAGATTATTGCCATGAAAGTTTAATAACCCTGTATCATGAGCCGTTGTATATGACAGCGTTGTTAAGTTGACAAATTTGCAGTCTTTAATATCAGGGCAGTGTCATGGCGTTTCCTCTAACTCCTATATCAGCTACTGAAAGAGAATCCATCCTTTCCACATCCAGCTCCTCAGTTCACCCCTCAGTTCATCGCTTGGATTTGGCACCGTCACGCAAATCATAGGACATGGGACAGTTGCAGCAGCTCTCAGCTGATTAGTTAAATATTCTGTGACTTACCAATGCTTCCTTACCACCCTGAATTACACAGTTTGATTATTATGATGACATTTCTAAAAACTGTAAACCCTCAGTAAAGTATTTCTGTTGTTATTTCAGCATACCTCACTACATTGTTAAATTTAGCTTCCTTCTAATTCAAAAACATGGGCTGATTGTTTAATTATGACAAAATGGCTTCACTCAGTGTGACTTCCTTAGGAAATAATCAATGGCGTTAATGTATTAAAAATTATTCATATTTCTTATTCAAAGTGTAATTATTATCTGCCATCAGAGAGGGAGACTTCTACAATGTTTCCTTCTCACACATCAAAGGTCTGTAATGAAACTAGGACTGAATAATCGTTCAAAATCTCATGCCACCCACTAGGCCTATTTTAAACCAGCAAATTATGGGAGTGCACATATGTTCCCCTTTGATGAAGGACATTGCAATAAGATTATATCTTCTTCTAAATTAAATCAAATGTGTTTCAATGGTAAATTAAACTGATACTATGCAAAATAACCTGGGCAGTATGCACTTACTATATTGGCCACATTGCATTGATAAAAATTTTATGCTGTGGTCTGGCAGAGACTATTTGGAACCTATTAGAATCCTCAAACTCCAGGGTGTCACTGATCTACTTTGTGCAGGAAAGCGAAATATGATCTGTAGGTTGCATGATAGTTAAAGCCATGGACCAGTCACCTAAAGCTTAAGTCCTGAGAGGACAAGGAGCCTGGTATGTGAATTTTTTTTTTCAGTAAAATACTACAAACTGGAAAAATTGCAACTCGTTTATATAAAGGCAGCAATCAATGAACAACTAATAAATAAGCCACTTCCCCAGCATCCAAACTTAAACAGACCGACATGCATTCAGATCTGGAGGATTTTATCAAATCTCTCCAACATGAAAGACTTCTTCACTCACTCAAACCTTTTATTCTGCAAATGTTCTAACTTGATAGGTCACATTGTTTTGATATTTGCCTTCAAACTAGTTTTTAGGCAATTATTAAGTTTGTAAATCTGGTTATGAGTATGTAATAGTATCTCACCACTATGAGAGAAACCCTAAACAGGTTCTCTGGTGTCACCACTGGTAAATAGTTTTGGCCAAACATAGTTTAGTGCCAGGAGCTGTGAAAAGCAAAACAAAACAAAAAAAAAACATAACTTGGCAATTCTCAGGAGAGAGCATCTTGTGAGAATTAAATTAGAGGTGGAAAACAGTAGATGATGGGGAAGATACGGGCCTGATTGCAGGATTGCAACTGAACCAAGACTGACAGCATCCTAAAACCTGGAGAATTTTTTTGAGATGCTCACTTACACGCGACAAAGGGGAAGGTCAAACTGTCCTCTAATACTAAGTAGGATTGGAAACACAATTTAGTGGTGTCCTGCACTCCTATGTGTCATATGGACACTGATTATTCTAAACACAGGTAGAGCAATACTGCCAAGATTCCTTACTTTTTTTGTTTGCAGTAGCTGGGATTACAAAGGGAAACAAAACAACTGTCTCTATCCTAAAATGAATTTAGAAAAGTGCCACTGATGGATTGCATGGACTTCGGACTTAAAAGATTCAGGCAGGGTCACCCTTTGTCTATAATGCTAGGATTTCCAAGTAAATATTTGGGCCATCAATAGAATATGTGCATCTGTTTCACAGGGTTCCAATCACACAGCATTTGAGCTAATTACTCTTGCCATTTTTAAAAGTCTAATGAGAAAATGCACCCAACAAATGTTTTCTAAAACAGCCATTTTGTTCAGTTGAATCCCCCAGTTCAAGAAACATGATAAAATATCTTCACATTGTACTCAGAAGTCTGACTGTCTTTGAGGATCAGCAGAGTGTGTGATTAAGGACATCTGTCACTCATACAGCACCTGACTCCCATTAAAGGTAATCCATCACACGACTCTTGTGACATATAACACTTGGTAATCCTGATATTTCAGTCTTTCAAGCTGATGCATTCCTTACAAAATTTTGTGGTAGGTCTGCCACAAAAATTTTGAGGAGGACATACGTTAAAGATGTCAGGCTCAGCTTCACGCTTGTTGGGCGTATACCTCTGGTTATTTTATTTATTTTTGAGCCAGAAATGCCTTGCCATATATGTCTAGGCTGTATTTTTGTTGTCTCCTGTCTCACCCGCTTTGCAATATGTGGTTTCAATCTGGATAAAAAGTCAAGTAAATACAACATTTTGTTCAGCCAGTGCAGTGAATGCTGCCATCCATCCAGTGGGTACAATGATTCCAGTAGGTCGAGTGAGTATGACATTCCTTCCAGTGAATACAGTATCTACTGCCATCCATGCAAAGCCCTGTGAGCCCTGTGAATTTAGTAAATGCAGTGATGAGATCTCCAACCAGTTTCCTCCACCCCCCAGAGGGTGACCCATCTCTTTGTCTTTAGAGCAGATTTCGAGCCATA
>JAODKN010000079.1:4103086-4115092 GCA_026774425.1 Petrocephalus zakoni
GAGGAATAAGGAACAAGGGAATGAGGGAGGAATACGGTTCAGGGGAATGAGGGAGGAATAAGGAACAAGAGAATGAGGGAGGAATAATGATCTAAGGGATGAGGGAGGAATAAGGATCAAGGGGATGAGGGAGGAATACGGAACAAGGGGATGGGGGAGGAATAAGGTTCAAGGGAATGGAGGAGAAATAAGGAACAAGAGAATGAGGGAGGAATAAGGAACAAGAGAATGGGGGAGGAATAAGGATCTAAGGGATGAGGGAGGAATAAAGATCAAGGGGATGAGGGAGGAATAAGGAACAAGGGAATGAGGGAGGAATAAGGAACAAGAGAATGAGGGAGGAATAAGGATCTAAGGGATGAGGGAGGAATAAAGATCAAGGAAATGGGGAGGAATAAGGAACAAGGGAATGGGGGAGGAATAAGGAACAAGGGAATGAGGGAGGAATAAGGAACAAGCGAATGAGGAAGGAATGAGGATCTAAGGGATGAGGGAGGAATAAAGATCAAGGGAATTGGGGAGGAATAAGGAACAAGAGAATAAGGGAGGAATAAGGATCTAAGGGATGAGGGAGGAATAAAGATCAAGGGGATGAGGGAGGAATAAGGAACAAGGGAATTAGGGAGGAATAAGGAACCAGGGGATGAGGGAGGAATAAGGAACAAGGGGATGAGGGAGGAATAAGGAACAAGGGAATTAGGGAGGAATAAGGAACAAGGGGATGAGGGAGGAATAAGGAACCAGGGGATGAGGGAGGAATAAGGAACAAGGGGATGAGGGAGCCTAGCAGGGGCTCTGCCGCCGAGTTATCCATAATAATTGTGGCAGGAAGACTTCATTGGCCAAAAGGCATTTAATCATAGTCCTCCAAAGTGTGCAAAGGAAAAGGAAACTGCTCTTCCATGGTACTGAATAATTACCTAAATATGAATTTACTCGCGATGTGACAGATTTCTGAGAGAATTGAAAGCAACACAGGAACTATCCCCAAGCTTTGGGCCACTGTAGACTGTCCAGTTCCACCACAGTGTGACCTTCGTGAAAGAAATCCAACTCAAACTCTCTGTTCCTGCAATCATTTCAATTGATATTGTCTTAATTCAGCCAGGTTGTCATGGAAATCGTTCCCGATCATCGCTGGTCTACATCTGCCCCATGGCTCTTTATATCTTTATAATGGAATGTGTGACAAATATTTTTTCATTATATTTTAAGTGGCTATTCAAATAAAGTTTTTAATTTTTAAATTGCATATCATGAGTCAAAACTTTCCTCTATGTGCAGCTCAAAACATGGCAGCGAAACGGGTGCAGCAGCTTGTTTGGTGATGGACTACATGAACATGGACTACATGATGGACTACATGAACATAAGTACAGGAAACAAGAAGGCCTTGCGAACAAACACAACACCCTTTTCAAACTGAAGGAGCAGCAGAAGCAGAAGTTTAGGTAGATGCTACTCTTTGATAGGAATGTACCTATTTTTCACAGCATGAATGTTTAATCATCATCAGAGACCCCAGTTAAAAAAGAGAGTTCTCAGGAGGCCTCGGAAAAGAGCTGGAAAAATGTGCAGATCCACCCGGATATTTTTTCCTTGGAATACAAAAAGTGGCTGCACAAGGTGTGAATATCAATCTTCATGGATAGAACAGTCTTGGAAGCTAGCGTAAAAAAAAACTACCCAGGCTTATTTCTTTTCTGCTTCTAGGAAGATAATAACGAGTGAAACTGGAAATATTTGAATAAATTCAAAGGACAAATGAATGTACTTTTAATCTGCAACAGTCAAAGATGAGTAATGCCTACAAGGCATGCACACACAAGCAGGAAATTGCATCATTTTGTGCGATGGTTTTAATTTTGCAAGCACACATTTCAGCACAAAAATTAAGCAAACAATGCACAATTTAAAAAGTAAAAGATAATACTATGAAGTCTCACCAGCTTATTTATTAGTATATATAGGAAGCCACATAGCTCTGTGAGCTAAAAGTACTCCAGTTCTCCAGCGGCCAGCATGCTTGACATTAAGGCACTAAAGCAACACTGAAGGATTCTGTGAAGGACAGCAGCTGAGGTCTGAATGACACTTCTGCAGAATCTCTAAGGACTCGGAAGATTAAAAGTTCTGTATGCCATACTGAACACTTGAGTCCTAAGGATTCCTACACAAAGGCAATGTTTTGAAATGTTTCAAAAATACAGCAGACTAACTTGTGAACAGGGCAGAGACAGTATTTTATTTTATGCGTCGGTTACGCAACTGTGCAGTTCTGTACCTAACATTTGTTTCTCATAATCATTTTACTCTTTAAACTCTGTTAGCTTGTTCCATAGCTGAGCAAAAACATGAAAAACCTGATGAACTCTGAAAACTGATACAGACGCGAGACGTGTTTCTAAAAACCAAAAGCTCCCTGCTTTCCCTGCTGATCCGTGGCACGGTTCCCAAATACAGCCCCGGCAGGTGCTCTGTGTGTGGACCTACTCGCTCTGTTTAATCGACAGCCTCAGTACTAGGTTTATATGGGGTGACAATACAAAGAGAGTTATCTGGGGAGATGTAATCTAGGAAACTAGTTAAGTGCATGGAGAATTATTACTACTACTGACATTTAAACTACAACAGATGTCCATATGTATATCATTTAATTCCCACGCCAGGGTTTACGGTTGAATGGGGGTTTTCAAGTATAACATTAAATTTCCAGTTGAGACGCAGCGGGGGTCGCAGATGAGGCTGATGACGCCAGCCTAGGTGCGGGGAAATCTGTGTTCAGTATTTCCTCAGATTCCCCTCACGGCTCTCTGAGCATTTTCTGTGGCCTCCATTTGGCCCATACAGATGTCTGCACCACTGACCCCGGCCTGGGGCTGCTGACTCATCATATCGTTAATGCTGCATTCAGTTCTCTTCCGGAAAACTCCTCAAATATAACCCTACTGGACCACAAAAGGTAATGGTGCCAGGAGCAGGGTGTAACAGATACAAATTTAAATTAGCTGAATAATTAATTTTCTGCCCGGATATGTACAGAATGCCAATTCTAACTTGCTATCTGCAACGGCACTCACCAGCTGTAAGGTTTTACTGTGAGCTCATTTGGAAGGCTGCTCTCTGTACCATCATGGATCCACCCCAGCAAAAACTCACTACTTGAAAACCGCAACCCAATGTTATTCTGACAGAAGCAGAGTGTAAATGGAACCTGTCGGCAGGAATTTAACATAATTTCTTTGGTCAGACTTCATGAAGACTTTCTCTGACCGTAGTCTAGTGGGAAGCAGGATTTAATGGACTGAAACACTGACTGTCTTGCATATTCACCTCCCAACAGAGAATGGCTGCATTCTAAAATGCAGATGGATGCTTTAAGGGTAGTAATGGAAAATATGAAAGTTTGAACACCACAGTGGGTTATCATATCCCATCACTGGTAAGGCTGGTTTAATGCTTCCCAAGTTAATAACTTGATGGTGCATGATAATTCCATAGACGGTGTGTGTGTGACTTATGTTTATATTACTTTACGGGGACCAAATGCCCCACACAATGTGATAAAAACCTGGCATTTTGACATTGTGGGAAATATTTTTCAGGTCCTCACAAAGATCAGTGACTGCAATCGAAAAACTAAAAATGCCAAAAGTCTCATATTTCGTTTGGTTACTCTTGGTTAAGGTTAGGGCTGGGTAGGGGTTAAGGTTGTCATGTTGGGATCAGAGTTTTCCTCATAGAAATGAATGGACAGTCCCCACAAAGATAGAATTACAAACCTGTGTGTGTGTGTGTGTGTGTGTGTCAAAGTCTAATTTCTTACATTGCCGCTGTCATGGCTGCCCCTGAAGCTAGGCAAAACCGCAAAAACATGCCCGTGAACACTGACTTTGAAATACTTACGCCGTCACCACGCATGCAAGCGCTGAACATTGCATATACCCCTCCCCCCGCCACTAATTCTAAAAGCCGGCGATGTAGAGTACTGTTACGGGCACAAAACGTGATACGGCTGCACTATAGAGCCCGCAATGATCAGTAACTGCATTAGCCGTGTTCACAAGCTAAGGATCAGCTCCAGATACTTTTGCCAGGCTTAGACAGGCATGATGCATGATGCACGGCGTTTCTCCGTCCGTCTTCCAGCATTAAGGCAGAGTTCGGTTTCAGTGCACATTCTGTTGCTACACGATGAGGACCGCAATCATTTTCATATAAAAAGTTGTGATCTGTCATACAGGTTGTCTGTTTGTTTATTGGTGGATGTTGGTTGATTTAAATGTTTAATATTTATTAAAACATCTCCAGTAGGTATTAACGCAGAACATGATTGAACTGTGAAGCGAAAAGATTATACTAACCATTACTGAATAGCACATAAGCAACGCAAATCCGTCCGAAAGAAAATTGTTATGAATAACATAGTAGGAAACCGGCAATAATACAGCCGATGTTTAACAATTGTATGAATTTAGTCTTGCAAGTCAACTGAAAGAGCGCATTTTGACCAGCTATGCGTTTAGCATGTTTCCTTCGCACAGCATAAGCGATCCATGGGCCAAATGCGCGCCGAGCGCGACGCCTGGTGGCAGGGATGGTTACTGCACGGCGGACTTAGAGCCATCAGTGGCACGCAAAGCAATTAACCAGCGACCACGTGCTACCATTTTACCGAGAGACGCATACCTTGTGCAATCAAGGCTTTCGGCATTTTTTTTATATGAGCTCATTAAAGGGTAAAAACAAAACTGCCAATTACTTCGAAACGCCACGATAAATATCCTAATCACGTCCTACTTTGATTTGCTAATTAATACATTTAAGGCAATACAAAAGCAGAATTAGTTCTAGGAGAAGCGGACAACTGTTTGAAACTGTCAAATAGGTCTGGCAGCTTAAAAGCGGGGTATCATAGAAGGTTGGCTATCCCCCCTCCCTTTATAAACATGTACACACACTACACATGAACTTAATCCGGTTTGACTTTTTCCATCTTTCAGAAATGAGCAATAACGTTGCAAAAAAGAAAGGCAAGGCTCCTGGAGACAAGAAGTCGTCCAAGAAAAAGGCGAAGAGACGGGAGACCTATTCGGTGTACATCTACAAAGTGCTGAAGCAGGTATTTCCTGATCGCACGCCCGTCGCCCTCGATCGCCGCCGCGTATCTAACCGCGCCCTAACCCGCACCGCAAGGTTCACCCGGACACCGGCATCTCCAGCCGAGCTATGAGCATAATGAACTCCTTCGTCAACGACGTGTTCGAGCGCATCGCCACGGAGGCGTCACGCCTGACTCAGTACAACAAGCGCTCCACCATCACCAGCCGGGAGGTGCAGACGGCCGTGCGGCTGCTGCTGCCGGGGGAGCTGGCCAAGCACGCCGTCTCCGAGGGCACCAAAGCCGTGACCAAGTACACCAGCTCCAAGTGACGCGCCGGCGCGTCTCCCGATGGCGCCCGGGCTCTTGGGCACGTGTGGTCGGGATTCTCAGAATCCTCAAAGTGGAAAGTGGGGTATTTGACCTGCATTAGAGGGAACCTCCCATTTGTAGGTGGCTTAATTGGTTCTGGATGCTAAAAATAATAAATATGATTCATCAAACCCATAAATGTCAAGGAGTGTATTTGGAGCCATCTTAACAAAATGGCATTGTGGTTTGACTCCTCTTAAATATTTTAAAAGCGAAAACAAAAAGTTATTAAACTATATGGAAGCCATGGGAGTTAAAGCGCAGCCTGTGGCTAGCCGAAAGTGGCTACAGAATGGCTTTCTTTGGTCTTGCTGATATTAAGGCACTTACAAACCGCCTCTCACCACTCGGATAAATGATTCTTTCCCCAGGACTGGTCTGAGTGTGGGTGGTGGCTCCTATTGCCGTTTGAGGGTTTTTTAGGGGTTCGTCTGATTGAATTGTACTGTGACTTGACAGCCGCAAAAACCAGATGATTCATACACCAATGCTTCTAAAGATCTACTCCAAATTAACCACCATAACTTTTCCAGTCCTGCACTTGTTTTCAAAATGGCCATGGTATGGTAAGTATTTTGGGTACAAAATTGGATCTTCAGCCCATGGGCAACCAATGTAGGAAGCCATGACATTATATATATGTAACAATACAACAAAATATTGCACAAAAGTAATAGTGATTTACATTCTTGTATCTTTTAAATATCAGGCATTTCTATCCCAAATGACTCATATTTTTACTACTGGATATTTCACAGGAGAGTCTGTCAAATGTTTGGCTGAGTGGCAGTTTGCACATTTATGTCCCTTAAAAGGTCAATGAGAAGGCATACTTCAGATTCAGGGCTACGTTGCCATTTAATGGAAGCATATTGCACTTGAATCTCATAATGTTCAGAAAGTAAATCCTCTGAAACCTTCCAAAGGGGAACACCAAACATCAAAGCACTCATTTATCAGACTTTATATAAAGTATCAGTGCTACTTTACAACAAGGCTCACCCTTGCCTCTTATAAATGGTAGTAATTCATAAAAAAAAACTTGTTTATAATTGTCTATTAATGATTTACAAATTGTTACAACTGAATCTGTGTGGAGTTTGCATGTTTTCCACGTGTCGTTGTGGGGGTTCCTCTGGATACTCTGGTTCCCACAGTCTAAGAACATGCTGAAGCTAATTAGAGCTTTCAAATTGTCCAAACACTCTTAAAAATAAAAGAACCAAAAGTGGTTCTTCACAGTGATGCCATAGGGGAACCTTCTTCGGTTCTTCAAAGCACTGAAAATGACATAAGGTTTTACTTAAAGAACTTTTTTATTGTATTCAGTTCTCCAAAGACCCTTAAACACCATAAAAACATTCTCCAGCATGAAACAGTTCTCCAAACCTTCAAAGTGCTCCAGAGCACTAATGAAGAACCAGCTTTTCTTAGAGTGTAGGTGTGCCTGGGAGAGAGAAGGGTGTGTGAGTGTGCCCTGCGATGGGCTAGTGCCTCTAGGCTCCGGATCCCCTGTGAGCCTGAGTAGGACAAGCGGTTTCAGAAAATGGATCGATGGATTTAAGACTAGTTATGTTGACAATTATTTTAGATAAACGGGTTAGTTAGGATTGCCTGCTAGATGAATTAATCTCCTTGCCATCCGGTCATTTCTATGTGCTTCTGCACAAGGAAGTTCTTCCAGGAAACAGCATGGCACTTATAAAATAACACTGTTCTGTAATTTTAAATGTGATCCAGTTACATAATTGGATGCTTATGGGAGCAATTCAGGTTAACTTCTTCAAACATGCGACTTCCGCTGTTATTATCAGAGGTGAACTTGGCCACCGACAGGCCAACGGTTCAGATCCTGAATATGTATCTGCCATGTTAAACGTCTGATGTAAAGGGGCACCATAGCACAGAACAATGCACTTAAGAACTGTTTAACAATATAGCCATGTGTCAAAACTATATTCAGTAACATATCATGTACCAGGGTCATGCATAGTGCTGGGCGGTATACCGGTTCATACCGAAAATCGGTATTTATTTTTTTCATGATATGGATTTTTCTTAATATAATTCGTAACAGCCTAAACAACGTTGTGCAGCAGAAACTGTTTAAGGGGGGACCATTTTTACTGGTACACCGCTGAACATGCATGCAACGAATTACCTGCGTTAAGGCGCTTTCAGACCGAACGCGGCATGTGTTGTGCGCGCCGCGAGGTTTGCGCAATCCTCCGATCCACATTGCTTTGCGCTCAATGCTACGCTAGCGCTCGCCTCAGCACAGCGCAAAACGCTTCTTGCACGCCATAGAAAACAATGAGTTTCGGAGCGCGGCGCAGCGCATGCCGCGTTCGGTCTGAAAAGGGCTTTATGGTGCGTTCGATTATCCCGACTAGTGCGACACATCACAACCGACCAATTTCCCGTTCGAGCTACATAACTCGGAACAAACATGGCTGCCTCCACGAACACGCTGTCATTGTCGTGATCTGAGCATGAAAGCTCATGGAAAGACATTTATTACTTCACATAAAAGAAAAGACAATTGAATGCAGGATAGAGTTACTGAGTGGTGAAAATGGACAGAGAAGTTGTAGAAGACACACACCCGTGTCTGTTGTCTGGAGATATTTCGGTTTTAAATGGTCGGATGTGGAACAGACAACCATTTATTGCAAGCACTGTCGAGCTAAAGTTGTCTCCGGATTGTTTACATTAACAGTGTAGTTGGTTAAAAAAATATTTACTATTTATTCCTTTAGACGTGTTCAGTGCAATACAACTTTGACAAGCACCTCTGGATATTTTACTAAGTCTTTGGATGCCTGAACATTTTAGTTTTTAAGTTATTTGCAAAATTTGACTGTCATGCAGTGCGATTCCTTCTCTTCATTAGTGCCACCCCCTTGAAAACTGTATCACTTCATGGGGCCATGCAAACCTGTATTATGTGTGTGCAAATTATTATTTATTTGTACAATGTATAATTCTCATGACAGTAGAATAGGTTATTCCAAGCCATTCTACTGCGATAATTGAAGTGGAAAATATGGTTAACACCCACTGATGCATGGGGGAAAAAATACCATTGAATACCGCGAAACCGTCATAATTTTGAAAAATACCGTGATATAGAATTTTGGTCATACCGTCCAGCTCTAGTCATGCATAATAGCCATATACCTGCATTGCTATTGCTACCGGAGACATAACTGTTTTGTATGGAAGGCACACCCAAATACTGAGACTGAATGAGCTCCTGATAGGACGACACTATGGTGCTGGAATCCCAGGAGGGAATAGTGCAATTTCCCAAAAGAAGATAATGCATACATTTCTTGTGAGTGTCGTGTACTGCAAAGTACAATGCATGCATCAGTCCATTCCTTCATTTATCTCTGATAACTGCTTTCGCAGATAGTTTTATGCTGATCCACAGGAAAGTGCAGAGTCTGGATGAAATGTCAAGTAGCATAACAAAACTCCCAAGGACTTGGTGTCATTTTAATAATGCAAGTAAATATATAGTCCATACTCACAAGATTTTCATTAATCATATATTTATTGTATACTACTTCTAAAACGTCTTAAAAGAAAAAGAAAAAAATGCCTTTCAGTACTTTCACGAGACTTAAGTCACGAACGAGATTTATTCTTTCGAAAACTGCATTTTTGGACAATGTCCACACGATGGAGCTATTGCTTAAGAAAGAAACTTCGATTACCGCTGATTTCCGTAGTTGAGGGGGAATTTCTTATGAAATATTATGTTCGTTTGGTTGATTACCAAATTAGTTGATTGCTAAACATTTGCTAAAAATTTGTGTGTTGAAATATCCATTTACATAAATGACAGGAACATACAGACACGAGGTAGGTGAACCTGATTAATTGCCATTGTTGACACACCACAGCACACAACAATGAAATGTATCCTCTGCATTTAACCCATGTGACATTGTGACACAGCAGGGAGCAGCTATGTGAGACCCCGCGGAGCAGTGCTTGGGGACGGTACCTTGCCCAGGGTACCTCAGCGGTACTTGTGGGTCAGGAACTTAAACCGGCGATCTTTCGATACACGTTACACGGTAACGTCCCTAAGCACTACGCCACCTACCTTCCCCCTATGCGTACGTCATATACACCAGGTAGGCGTATGTATGGAAATAACACCACATTACAAAATTCAGAAATATGTACAAATACACTAAATGTACAAATGTGCAAAAATACCTTTAGAATGCGAAAAAAATGTAAGTGTGCACTGTGCAGTGTGCACTGTGCATTGTCTCAGAGGACGAGACTCGTCTTCCTGCACAGAGAGGAGTCGTCATAGATGCTTACTGCCACAGGCAGGAATGACCTCCTGTAACGATACTTATTGCAGCAGAACTGAAGGAGTCTCTGATGGGAAACACTCTGCTGTCCGGCCAGCAGGTTGTGCAGGGGGTCTGTGCTATTCTCCATAATGCTGAGTAGCTTGTGCAACATCCTTCTCTCCATAAACAACTCTAGGGGCTCCAGCGCAGTCTGGTCCCCAGCACAGAGCCAGCCTTCTTTATCAGTTTATCTATCTCTTTATCTTACAGTCGCCTGCTCTGATGCCGCTGCCCAAACAGATGGCAAGTGCAACCATGACAGTCTGCTTGAAGATATGCTGCACACATTGAAGGACCAAAGCTTACCCAAGAAGTAGAGTCTACTCTGTCCCTTCCTCTAGACAGCCTCAGGGTTGCATTTTCAGTCCAGTCTGTTGTCCAGGTGAGCGCCCAGGTATCTGTAGCTCTCCACCACCTCCACCTCTTCTCCCAGGATGGAAATCGTGTTAATCTTAGTCCAGGTCCTCCTAAGGTCCACAACCATCACCTTCATCTTGACCACATTCAAGAGGTGACGGTTGTTCCCACACCATGCCACAAAGCGATCCACCAGGTCACCAGACAGTCCACCACTGACACACCCCACAACTCCACAGTTCTGCAGATGACAGGACTCTGAGTTGTCCTGGATGTCTGAGGTATACAGGGTGAAGAGGAAAGGTGAGTACAGTCCCCTGCATGGTCTCTCAAGTAGTCAATAAACCAGGAGGTTGCGAAGGTGTCTACCTGCATCACCGAGAACTCAACATACATGATCCTCACAGTGCTTCCAGCTTTGTGCAGGTGTGAGGGGGCCCACTGAAGTAGGCAGATGATGCCATCTTCAACTCCAACCTCAAGGCGGTAGGCAAACTGCAGTGGCTCCAGAGAGGAGCTCATCTGATGTCTTTGATGGTTCAGAACTAGTCTGGTTGAGGAACAAGGCAGGACACCTTCCACAGCAACGGGACCTTCTCCTGGCTCAGGCTAAGGATAAAGAGGCGCTGTATAATACCATGTAGCTGGTCCACAGAGGCCTTCAGGACCCCGGGGCCTGGAGCAGTCTCTTCCGCTGGCTCGTTACCTTACTGTTGGAAACAGACAGGTGGGTGGGGGAGGTAGAGGGGGGCTCAGTGTTTCTTGACAGCACGTGTTCTTAGTGACTTGCCCATATTCTTCAAATCACAAATAACAGCGCCCAGCACATTTGGTCTTGATTGTCAATCCATGTGCTTATTTTATTTATTTATTTTGCATTTATCTCTTTTGGAAAAGATGTCTTACAGGAAATTAATCTCAGTCTTCATGTGTCCATGCAAATAATTTCAAATAATTGCATAAAAGTGTATTTAAAAATGGAGAGTCATGAACATGTCATATTTTGCTAGCACTCTAAATATGACGAACAACATTAAATGCAGTAAACTGTTGGATTGCCATTAGGTATTAAATATTGTTTGGTCTGATCTTTTTGTTCTGTGTAGCTGTTACAGCCTAAGAATCAAGGCCAAGCTGGTGACAGCAAATGAAATCAGATGAAACTGAATCTTGATTGTATTTCTGGTGAACAAAGTCATCATATCAGCAGCTGTTACCTACACAGCAAAATACACGAATCTGTGCATTATTAAAACTGAACAGTCATGCATGCGATGCATTTACAGTGCACTGAAGGCAGCTTACAGACACGGGCTTGTACCATTTGTATTTAATCAGACCACAACAGTATTATTAAAAGGCACATCTGGAAGATGGAAGGATGGATGGACCGGTTTGATTTTTAATCCCTTAAAAGTCACTTTTTACAGGACCGGGGTACAATTGAATAATGCATATATGAGATCTTAATGTCATTTTTAATTTTTTTGTATTAATCTAGGTTTTATTTGCAAGTGCATTCAGTAAATGATACACATTGATCCTGGTGTGTCGTATAGAACCACCGAAAGTGTGTACAGTGCATTAAATTTTCAATGCCTTTTCTTTTACAGTTAAATTTTTTTAAACCCATGCCCTCTAACATTTAACTACCAATAAATCATGCATTCACGGTTATTTTTTAGAAAAAGAGCCTTGGCTAATAATCTAATGTCTAACAGCAATACATAAAAAGGAGACTAATTAGACTTGTATTGATTTTCACCAGCGAGATCTGTCTGAAGCCAAAAATGAGTA
>JAODKN010000079.1:4122748-4138494 GCA_026774425.1 Petrocephalus zakoni
TCCTCGTGGAGTCGCAGGGTGGCGACATGCGCTGGGTCTGCCAGAGTGAGGGTAAGAGCCGCATTCCAGCCGCCGGGGCATAAAAAAACCCAGTTCAATCCAGTCAGGCTGTAGCAGTATAAGACCATGTCACGCATTTCAATTCAACTCTCATTCCACATACAAGGAAACAGCTCCCTGGTTCAAAATTACATGTTTAAATTGGGGCTTATTGCGGTACGGCTTTGGTCTTATGTGCACTATGACTAAATGCGTATTAATGCACATTAATGCATAAAAATTGAGCTATATGTTAACCATTCAAATGAACCGGTTGGAGGCGGAGAGCTGTGCGCTTTCACCATAATTTAAATGCAATGATATGCACATGCAGGTCTTTTAGGTAATAGTATGTGTTTCAGAGAATGAGGACGCTTTGCCCATTAATACAAGCGAGACTAAATTAGCATTACATGTACTGTGCAAATATAGAAATACATATGACAGCTACATTATGTACATTATTATTGCAATTTTAGCTACTCAGCTTGGGAGAGAGAAAAAAAGAGAAAAAAACCCAATGCTGGGAAAATCTGACGCGCTTTGAACATATATTAATAACAATAATTTGTGGAGGAATTCAGTGGTAAGTCTGCAATTACTTTGCTTAAGGCTAAAACAAATTAAGTAAATATTATTGATGCTCTGTGTTTTTTATTTAATTAGTTAATTTGTACAAAGTATCTTATTAAGAAGGCTGAATGGAAGGGCAGGACAGAGAGGCTATAAAAGGTGGCTTAATAATATGTAACACAGCATATTTAAAACTGAAGTCAGCTCTAGCCTGTGATTATTTTATCACTCACAACCCTTGCGATGCCACTCCAGTATCAGGGCTCACAGATTCATAGCACTGGGCCGGAGAGCAGGGAAGATCTCTGCTTTGGCTGCAAACCTATCACTACTCATTATAGACCCATCCGCATTCCAGCTGGCAGCCCGGGCCGAGGGACGTCAGCTGGGCCGCGGCTTCATGTGGGACCCTGGTGCTTACGGCCTGCCCAGGTGTCCCGGTAAACAGCCCGGGCCGAGGGACGTCAGCTGGGCCGCGGCTTCATGTGGGACCCTGGTGCTTACGGCCTGCCCAGGTGTCCCGGTAAACAGCCCGGGCCGAGGGACGTCAGCTGGGCCGCGGCTTCATGTGGGAACCTGGTGCTTACGGCCTGCCCAGGTGTCCCGTCCCGTCAAAGGCACCAACCATGTGACCACACTGCATGAGGTTTGGTTCAGATAAGGGTGTTTAACCACTTAACGGAAAAGCATGATCACAACAATTCTGCGTCTTCGTGTTACTCTTATTCATAGTTTAATTCTAGAAAAACATTCCATTTTCAAACAATGTGTGGCAGTCCGGTCTTGTTGGTAATGTGCTTCACTTAATGGTTAAAAATAGGATCTGCATACAGGATTTGATTAGTCATCAGCTACTAAAAGTGGAATCGAGCTGGAGGCAATAGATCACATGCTCACCTGTTCTTTAAATCATTTAATTCCCGATGTTCATAAATTTGATATTCATACATTTCTCAAATTTCTCTCTGTGTAAGATTTCTATGAATTCTGTGAAGGGAGAAAACTGGACCGCCCAGTCATTAAGCAGAGAAGCTGCTGTACCTTTAAGACATTAAGGAGGAAATGAACGACATCTCTTGCAGCAAAATAAGCATGATTTACAGTACCCTCACAACAGTTCAGCAAATGCAAAGTCCTACTCATATTATGCAGCACAGCAAATTAGACAATTTAGATCTTTTAAATGTTTGCCGTATGCAAAATCACGACACAAAACTCATTTTCTTCCCAGTGCTTGCAGACTGCAAAAAATTGTGACACGTCGCAGATATGTCACTTTGCGTGGATGCAGGGGTTCACACCGCAATGGGTGAAATTGCCGTCGAATCGATGAGTGGGGGGGGGGGGGTTTGGGTTTTTTTTGTTGGATCGATACTGAGCGAAAGATGAGACAACTGTGACTTTCCTCTCCTGAATCAATACAAAGTAACACATCAGAAGAAAAAAGCTCGACTTGCTATCGAGTCGTAGCGAGAGGATGTGAGGTCGCAGCCTCTGCCGTCACCTACGGACCAGCCCCAATCAAATGTTTCATGTATCCGATTCCCATACATGTGGAATCTAAAATCTGTCCAAGTGTTAAAATGAAATGCAGACAAACCCCACAAATGGACCAGTCCTGAGTCACAAGCTTTGGTCAGTTTTCTCTCGTCGCTCAAGTGAGCCATCGTTCTTGAAAGGCAAACGATCCTCCATCACAGGACTGTACCGACCTAATGAGGCATTCCAGAACAACACACCTCCCATTCCGTCCTTCCCGTGATCGGCGCGCGCGCTGTGTGACCGCGGATAGCGGAGACGTGGCGGAACGGTGGCGTTGTGCCGCTGGGACCTTGCTGGCCCTTTAACAGCTGGCCTCTTGTCCTGCTGCCTGGGCTTTCTAGGCCATTCGCGGCTGAGGTGCGTATCACATAACACTATTCCTCGCTTAAAATGAGCGCCAACCATTCAAGAGGAGCTCAGATGGGCGGAACGCACTCCCCGGATCTTGCAGCTCATCAGAATCCGCCTGCAGGGACCTGCACCTCCGAGCGCCAAACGGAAAACCGCCCACACGCATGTCCGGCCGCGCAGGATGGGGACGAAAATCAAGTGGCGCACTCCAAAGAAGATTCGCAGCGATGTTATCGCCACGGCCAAGGCCACGGGCTACGAGCTCCAGTTCTGGCACGCCCTCCTGGTGGGCGACGAGTTCACCCTCGTGGGCATTGCCGACGACCCAGAATCCAGCCATGTCGTCAACGCCATCTATGACACCAGCAACATCGACGAGTGGAAGACCCACCGGCTGAACTACAAGAGTCTGAGTAGGTCCCTCGGCCATCTCATTGCTAACGAGGCAGTCGATGCCCAAACGGAGAAAATAATGCAATTACATTGTGTCCGTGGTAATTACACCATCCGGGACCAGCCCCAGGTTATGACACACAGAGCGACTCATCCACCAGACGGGATTCACACAGGCTAGAACTGATGAGACGTGGAATTTATGAGAATTAAATATTATCTGCAGTGTTTTTAAAGGTGCAACTTTCCCCGGGCAATCGACGGTGTTCATTTTAGTGCCGCATCCGACGGAGCTCTTGTGCTATTCGTGGAGTGACATTTTGTTGTGGGATTTCAGGCTCGTACTTACGGCGGCCAAGCGCAGGCCGGGTCATCTGCCTCTTGGCAAGGCTGCGCGGGCACTTGACACGTGTTCAAAAGCTGCACTTGTTGATCCTGCCAGTCTTGTGCTGGAGTCTGGACAGATCCCGTCTGCACCGGTTCATAATGAGATCACCAGGCTGCTTCCCTTCACGTTGTTTACTTTCAGCCATTTGCCAGTTTGCACCGAGCTTATATTCTTTGGTACTAAATGCACCTCTTTTCACTTTTCCTCTAGGCTTTATTTTCACAAAAATGTTCCCATCCATTTTCCATACCCGCGTGTCCTACACAGGGATCATGAGGGTCAGGGCAGGGAATAACCCAGGATGGGGCGCCGACCCAATGCCAGGCACACTCGCCATTCACAGCGACGGGCAGTTTGGCAACTTTGATTTGACATTATTTAAGCTGCATTAATTGACGCGTTAAATTTGGTGGTGTCCCCAGGAGCATCGTCAGAGAATCTGCCAGTCACGCAATCAGAGCACAGACACAGGTCCCTAACCTGCTGGAGTACACCTGGTTCTGTGTTTTTAAGCTTGTTCTCCACCCCCTGCAGGACTATGGTCGCTGACTTACGAGCAGGAACTCACCACCCCGCTGCACATCGCGGCCAGCCGCGGTTACGCCGACTGCCTCCGGCACCTGCTGCAGCGAGGCGCCAACGTGGAGCTGGCCCCCGGGGGCACAACGGCGCTGCACGAGGCCTGCGAGGGCGGCCACGGCGAGTGCGCCCGGCTGCTGCTCTCCTACGGCGCCAACGCCAACGCCGTCAACGAGGACGGCCTCGCGCCACTGCACTTGTGCGCCTGCCCAGAGTCCCTGCAGTGGGTAGCATTTCACTGCATTTACTGCTGTTCACTGCATTTCCAACCAATGCTTGTTCACCGCATTTAGCACATTTCCGGCCAATGCTTGCTCACTGCATTTACTGCATTTCCAATCAATGCTTATTCACTGCATTTAGCACATTTCCAGCCAATGCTTGCTCATTGCATTTCCAGTCAATGCTCATTCACTGCATTTAGTGCAGTTCATCAGCTGACGCCATGCTTCGGGGATGGTATGTAGCTCTGTGGGCTAGGCTGCAGTAGCCAATTTGCCAATTTTGATAAAAGTGACAGCAAAGTGTGTTTTAAAGTTACAGTTTACAAGACATGGCAAACACATCATTTCCAGGACTACGGCTCATGTTCCCCCTGTCCAAGGATGGACAGGACAGGGACTGTGAGAAATATTTACTATTGCTTGAGCTGCTCTGATGAGCTAAAATATGTAAAATAAGGGCTAAAATGGGGGGGGATTTGTGAAAAAAGTGGAGAGGAGGACACAGGAAGCTCCCCGACCCAGGAAGCCCCACCAGCGCAGGAAGCCCCCCGACTCGTGTTTCAGAAGGAAGAGAGGTTCTGATCAGCAGGAGGGAGAGCTACATCTCACAGGGGCTACATGAGGCCTCACACGAGCACTGAGAGCTGGGGCAACAGGAACCCGCAGAACCGCTGCACCGGAGGTCAAAACAGTGGGAAAACTCATTTAACCCGGTTTACTTTTAATTTCACTGACAATCAAAGGCTTTTTTTTAGCAGTTACTTTGCTCCTCTCAGTTAAACTTGCTAATGGCCACTCAGTTTGAATAACGACGTCATTAACAGGGTGCGGCACAGTTAGTAAATTATATTAGCGCTCCCAACTGCCCCGCATATGTCTGCACCTACTAGCGAGAGACTGAAGCCCCAAAGCCACGTCTAAGATAGAGAGTGAACATGGCAACACCCCTTCAGGAACACCTACCACGTTGGCCGTCAAAGCCGTAATCCTGTCGAATCATGTTTGAAAAGGTGCATCTGAAACAGAGATAAGGACTAATATCACTTAACTTTTTACTTTGCAGAAGTATTATATTGATGCATTGAATTTCTGTATGGCTACATGAGAAAAAAGAACCTAAAATTAACCAATATTTACTGATACAACTATACATACAAATTAAGACAAAATAGTTTTGCAGAAATTGTTGACTGAGTCTCTGGATTGGTTACAGCAGCTGAAAAGAAGCCAATCACTGACATTTCACAACTCAAAATAACCATTATACTATATTGTTAGCTGAACCTTATATGCTCACTCTACATGCATATTAATTATATATAACTTAACGTAAATAGATACCTATGGAAGACACAAGGTTTCCTAAACAGAGAACCAGAACCATTAGTCCATTATTAATGGGTTAATGTTTTAATTTCTGCAATGTGACAGCGTTTGTAAATCCTTTGTCTCATCCCACATTAACACTATAGAGAAAAACAAAGCCCCCCTCAACCCACCCACACCACAAATCCTCAACGGCTTCACACATTAAAGAGCGTGGGAGCCGTCACGTTCTGGATAACAGCCACTGACTGCTCCACCTCTATTGTGACCATTACTTCTCAAATGTAACGAGGACCATTTTGCACTCACATTTATTGATTCGGCAGATGCTTCTCTCAGTGCAAACAATATGCACGTAAAGCAACAGATGGGGAGGATCAGCACGTATATCAGCTAGTAAACCATGCATCCATCTTCCATCTATTCATCCTGGATGCATGCAAATTCCACAGAGGAAGAGGTGGGATTTGAACCCATAACCTTGAAGGTAGCAGGCGATGACAGCCATAGTGTCAAAATGTTGCCAAAACTTGCCATTCATAGCCGTTTGGCCTCTACACAGATGCGCCAAATACCTGCTGCAATTTGGCGGCGCGGTTAACGGGCGGAGCCTGGAGGAGGACGACACGCCCCTGCACGTGGCGGCGAGGAACGGCCTCCTGGAGCACGCCGACTTGTACCTGCAGCACGGCGCTGCCGTGGACCGGCAGAACGACCAGGGCCAGACGCCGCTGATCGCGGCCTGTGCGGAGCCACAGACGGCCGAGGACCTGCAGCGCTACCACCGCGTCTGCCAGCTGCTGGTCCGCGAAGGGGCCAACGTGCGCGCGGAGGACGGCGACAACCAGACGGCGCTGCACATGGCCTGCAAGAACGTCAACGCCGACACGGTCGAGCTGCTGCTGCAGCAGGGCGCCAGCGTCAACAACATGTGCTACAGCGGCGACGCGCCCATGCACAACGTGCTGAAGGCCGTGGCCTACAAGGCCGCCACTCACCACCCCGAGCGCATCGTCCGCGCCCTGCTCAACCACGGCTCCACCCGCGTCTGGCCAGGGGCGCTGCCTAAGGTATGGCCAGGAGGGGGCGCCACAACGTGGCTTTTTCCTCTCCCGGTAAAATGGGGAGAAGGATAAGGGCAAAAAAGACCATTTTCCCCAGATCAATACACCACGCAGTTCAGAAAAGGAAAGCGTATATACATACACTTCTGTTAATTTTCCCTACTCCCTCTTCCTTCAAAGAAATTGCCCGACTCCTAATTAGGCAGTGTTAATAAGAAATTAATTAGCCGTAATTGCTGATTCTCCCGCGGATCCCTCCAAGGTGGGGGGGAGGGGGGCTCTGCTCAGCTGTCTCATGCCTTCCCTAGGACACCCCTGAGCTCCCGGATTTAAATGGGGGCTTTCATGGTTCCAGCGTTTCGATCCTCCAGCCTGCAGAACACAGTAGCAGTGTGGCCAGATTTAGCCTTCGATTACCAAAAAAAAAAAACACTGCATTTCCAACTTAAAACACTGACTGAGATGGGAATCCACACTTAATAAGGCCCCTGTGGGCATCAGTCAATCTGGGTATTTGCTAAATTGGTTCTTCACAGAGTTCTGCAACATAGTGCTAGATAAGAAGTTGGAAGATTAATAGATGGTTCTTTGAACAGTAAGATTATGGTTAAGGATCTAGAGCCATGGAACTTCTGTTTACATACTTATTAGAACATAAAATTTAGGGGAATCAATCCAGCTAGATTAGCCACAAAGACTTGAGATTCTTCCTCACTGCCGAATGTCACTCAGAGGAACCTGGTCTCTGTCTTCTCCAGTTGTTAAAACACTGCTGTAAATCGCCTCGCACCATGGAGGTCATCCTGAACGCTTATGACCGCCTCAAAATCACGGACACCTGGTGGGAGGCTGTCCCCCATGAGGTCTTCCAGGTGAGTCCTCACGGTTCTCAGCACGTCTGCTGCTTCCACGTCGCATCTGACAGAATACTCAGAGGAGCAAGAAGGTGGTTCTCGACCTCAGAAAGGCTAAGCAGAGAACCAACATAGGGCTGCATGTAGCAGACGGGGTTCTCCTACGTAACGCACCAGTCACCAATGCATGCCAACCTCTTCGCAGGAGAACAGGGGCTTCTACGAGTCCCTGTTTGCCCTGACCCAGATGCCGCGCTCACTGCAACACCTGGCGCGCTGCAAGATTCGGAGTCTCCTAGAGGGCCACGTGCCCCGCGTCGTGCCCAAGCTGGGCCTGCCCCCCTTCTTACAGAAATACCTTCTCCTGGAGTTCCGGGACTACGTCCACTGAGGGGGGAGGAGGACTGGATGAGTGTCCCGTCTCTGAGGAACCCCTGGAACACCAATTTGGTCCTCAAGGCTGACAACCTTCAGAACCCATTGAGCACTAGACTTGCAGAATAATATGAAATATAATCTTAGATATGTACTTTTTAGAATTTAAAGAATACCCTTACACTGATTGTATAGCATTTTTTGTAGAAAAGCTTGTAAATATATTTCAACCGGTTTTTAAACAATCGTTGATCTTAATGCTTTAGGTTGCAAAAAACCAAACAAAATGTTATTTTGTGTAGCCAAAACACAAAAATGTGTTTTGTTTATTTATTTTGTTAGGTGGATATACGATGTATGTTTCCCGTAAAGCATTGGCGAGGTCAGCAATAGATCTTCGCGTATTGACTGACAACAACTAATCATCCACAAGAGGGCGGCCTAACCTCGGAAGTGCCATAGACATTCAAGTAGGATCTTGTGTTTTGGTGCAGGTTTAGAAGAAACTTTCTGCATATTTTCCGGAAAACTTCAACAAATTTAAATAAAGTACGGAAAAGCAATACATTCTTCTTCGAATCAAAAAATGTAAGCATGTATACAAGCACAAGAATGTATGACGGCCGCAGACCTCATCACGGGTTTTTTTTTCGAAATGGTTGGATATGGTAAAATAATAGAATTGACACGTGAGTATCCAATAATTTTAAGTCGAGAATTTACACAAAGGAAGTCCATGGCATGAAAGCTTTTTTTACGGAGGATAAGCGTATAACATAACGAATTCGTTTACCAATCTCGTATTGGTTAATACAGTGTACTGACAGCACCTAGATTTTAAATATAAACTTCTCTGTGACATATCCCTGTTGTATAAAGTATAAATTTGATGGCTTACATTTTGTATTTTCATACAACAGTATCATTGCTTCGTGAAGGCAAACATTTTCTGAACTTTTAATAAAGATTCCGCATATACGTATTTTACAAGAGGAGTTTATTCGCAATTGTGTAGTTTAATACACAAACACCGCGGTGTTTGTGTGTTTTCTTGTTGTAGCAAAATGCTGCAAATTATTAACCGCTCATAAAACTTTTCCCTCAATGTCAATACATTTGATGTAAGAAACGCATTTCCTAATATTCTATTCCATCATAAAATTTTGTAATTGTGCTGAATTAAATGCACTTGTTGGCTTTTATAGGATTCTGTGTCACACTGTACTTATTATGCATATTATTATCATTCCATTTATTTATTATTTTTTATTTTATATTATAATTTTATTAGGCAGTGACAAGCACAACAATATAACGCGAAAGGACCACACTGAATACAACTTACCCTAATTACGTAATTTAATACAAAAAGTTCATATACTCCAAAATGTATAAATTGAACGTGTTAAAAATTTTCTAATCATAAAATGTTTACACTCCTTAAAGCTTGAATGTGCACAAAACTATCTAGCATGCATATTCGTGTATTTGATATATTAATATATTTCAGTTACCAAAGCTGAAACTGAGTATATATTTCTAAACAATCTCACTAATGACATAATTAATTAAATCATTAGCGGCACTGTGCTATCGCATGTCAGCGCAATTATAACCGCACTAGAACGTCAAAGATAAGTCGCGTTTTCCTTCATCAAACACCGCAAACACAGTAACTGACAGATCTCCAACAGTAATTTACGCAAATGCGTTTAAATGGCAATAAATAGCAGATATCTGTGCCGCTTCCCAAGAAGCTGGGATGGAGATTGTGACAACCTGTAACTTGTACTTCTGGCGCATTTTACGGAACAATAACTGATCAAAATACGCAATGAATGTCAGGGAAACTTGCGAGCTGTCTGCCGGGAGTCCTGCTTGAAAGGAAGGCATACGTGCTTCTTGTGGAATCGTGAGGCGTTGCTACGTCTCTCTCTCTCTTATTATGATTATCTGGTGTCGAGAAGAGGCCTGCGTGTGGACAATTACCATGAAAGGCCAAATGATTGGAGAGAGTGGTGGGCCGGCGACGGAGTGTTGTGACACGGGGACAATGCGCCGGCTCGGGTAATGAACCTGTCAGTGCTCTCTAACACCCTCTCGAGAAGCGAGCGCACGCCGGAGCCGGGAGCCGCGCAGGCCGCCGCTTACAGTAGCCGCCCGGCCGCAGTATCGGGCAGGTGAGGAGAGACGCGGCGCGGCGATAATTAGCGCGCTAAACGGGGCGCTTTACAGCGCCAACGCGCTGTCAAGGCGCAGATCTTTTCGGCCACCTGTAATAAATTCCTACCAGCGGAGCTATACACAAACTGCCACTCAATAAAGATTCTAATAAAAATATACGATATAAAAATATAACTTACGAAATAAATTTCACATAAAGGTGCATTTTCAGCACATATTTAAGAAAAATAGAAAATTAAAGCTGTCGACGGTTTTAAACTGCTTCATACTTAGACTGAGACGTAATATTAGCTAATAATGAAGAATTGCAAACATGTCAAACAGACAAGCATTCCTCCCGCGCTCATCTAAAACGTCTTACACCAAACGCCCGCGTGCCCTGCTCCCGCAACAAGCCACCAAAGATACACACTTAACCGCGAAAGGAAAGAATGTCAGGTTATATTTAGGCCCACAAGCCCCAGCCCATGTGTCACTGCGCCTGCTAATATGGATTAATCTAAAGCCACTAATCTAATAACAGTACTTTTATTATTACTACAGCTAGTAATGCTGCGTATCTAAATTATGCCTTTTCACATTTAAAATAGCCTTAAAAAAAGGAAATACAAGAATAATAAATGTATTAATCAATTTCGCAATTATATTTGAAATAACTCCAAAATATAAAAGTATACAAACATCGTTATATTAGGAAAGAATTCTAAAATGTAATTTTACAACTATTGCAATTCATTATTATATAGGCCTATTCTGAATTTCATCTTTTTCTTCGTACAGATAATTATTTTTTCTAAATACAATTTTTTTTTACCTAAGTACTAATTACTTTACTTTCGAATGTTTCTAAATATATACCCCTTTAAAACTACATAATCGTTTTACAAATATATATATCGTTTAAAAAAGTGGTCAGTCTCGTAAAGTATTTGGAACAATACGCACAATTTATATGATATTTTGATGGATTTAAATACAAATCAAATATCAAGCACAGTACCCGAAACGACCAACATAAAGTTAGTTTTCTTCATTAAATAAACGTATACGACACACTCGCGCACTACGCCAGAAAAGTTTGATCTAAATTCTTTTAAATCAAGGATGTGCTGTAGGGGTGTCTGATTGTAGCCCACACTTAAAGTCCACTTAAAGAGAGCGGAGAAGGAAGCTGTCTGGTTTCAATAGATCAAAGAGAGGTAATGGTGAATGGAGTCATTTGCAATTATAAGAATAATTAGCATCCCTGGTCCTACATTGCTAATCAGAGTCGGAGGTGACATGTTTATGTCTTCATGCAATCAGACGGGCAGTTGGAGTGCTCGCGCCCCCAGGACTCAATAGGAGCTAATCACCATCAGTACGAAATGCCATTTAAACGGTAAAATAATTCTAAATGAAATTAACAATCGAGAAAAAAAAATATCCAGAAAAAAAGATTGCCGGGATTAAACAATAAGAATGCATGGCCGTCATTTTATATGGACACATACGGATAAACACCTTATGACGAGATTTTAAATTGGATACATTCAATGTTTTATAGGCCCAACATGCAAACAAGGCGATAAACGGTAATCTAATGGTCAATGTTTATTCTTTATTTGCAATTTTGGCTACAGATGGATGCATAAATACTTTAATAATTATTTTCATGAATACGATTAAAGTAAATTTAGGAACCCGCAATATCGTAGGGAATGTTTGATAAAATTACAGTATGCTACTATTAAAATCTTACGAGTGTCACCGTATAAGGTTGCGGCAAAGCCAAGTCTTTGTACTGTTATAACATTTACTTTCTAAATCTGGAACTGCGCCCCATTTTAGTTTGTAGTTGACCCTCTCATTCAAGTCCCTCATTCACCCCCATTCTTCAGACAATATTTCCCTCCGGGGGATAATTATCTTTGCACTTCTCCGAGGCCAAATACATTGTGTTCGTCCCGAAGAAAAGGTTCTCTTTTAGACAAGTCGGAGAGAAACATCTGTCTCACCTCCTCCCTGACTCCGGTGCCATAAGTCCCTACATTTTAACAATGGCACCCTTGTTTTATGTGGCTTCCCTGAATC
Organism: Petrocephalus zakoni; assembly: GCA_026774425.1. NCBI lineage: Eukaryota > Metazoa > Chordata > Actinopteri > Osteoglossiformes > Mormyridae > Petrocephalus > Petrocephalus zakoni. Next base: position 4,134,714 of record JAODKN010000079.1, read on the forward strand.
CAAAGTAATTACTTATCATCAATCAAAATTAATAATAGTTGATTTGGCTGGTGTGGTCAACGATTAGGGAAGGGGAAGGTTGTAAACCTTCTCACAGCGCTCCCAGTCACTGTCGAGCAGGCTTAAGGGGGGTTCGGGCCCTCTGTCTATTGGTATCCACTGGGAAACTACCGCCTCTCGTGATAGCCAAAAAGTCAGGAGCTGAATAAGGAAATGAAGCGTAATTTGAGGAAGATGGATGAGTCCGGAGGGCTACACCCCCTCCCGTCGCCTTTTCTATTGCAGATGATGAGCCTGGCGAGTATGCGTGCGTGTGTGTGTGTGTGTGTGTGCGTGCGTGTGACAAACAGAGAGAGAAACCGAGTGAGAGGGAAGCGAATGAGCGGCAGGTCGCAGTCAGCGAATTGGCTTAGTAAGGAGCGGACGGAGTCACGGCGCTCGGTATCACCGTCAGCCGCAAATCCCCAGGATACCAGCGATCGGCTAAGGAGTACACACATTCCGCTGTACGCGGGAACCCAGGGATTTCCCGGCTTAAAAGCGAGGAGTACTTTTAGAACATAAAGCGATATTTGGCTCTCAACCAGAATGCAGAGACCAAGCGGCCAAGGTACGGCGTTTTCCATTGATTCCTTAATTGGGACTCCTCAGCCGCGGCCGGGGCACCTGCTCTACACGGGCTACCCGATGTTTATGCCGTACAGACCACTGGTAATCCCCCAAGCCCTGTCTCATTCGCCCCTACAGTCGGGCATCCCGCCGCTGGCCCCTTTGGCTTCATTTGCCGGACGACTAACCAACACATTCTGCGCCAGCCTGGGACAGGGGATGCCTTCCATGGTCGCCCTCACCACCACACTCCCCAGCTTCTCCGACCCGCAGGATAGTTTCTACCCACCGCAAGAGATTCCGGGACCCCGGCTGAGCGCGGATCCGGCGATAAGGAGACAGGAGAGCCCGCACTCGGAGGATTTGCCTGTACGGGACAAGGGCTCAGAACTACTCAACTTCTCGGAAACTTTTCAGACCATCACAGGTGAGGTGCATCAAATGCAGCACTATAGCCCTGAGCCTTCCCGCAAGATCTCTGTAAGGAAAACGACAAAAACTTGTTGCCACGTGCACGTAAATAAATATGCCAACAAACTGATTGCTAAATTAGCCTAAATAAATTACAGGCTTAATAAATATATATAATATTAATATATTCTGAGAAAATCTCTCTTTTCAAAGTTCATAACTATGTAGTGTTTTTTTTCCCTAAAACGTTTTATTTTTCCTAACAGTTTCATGAAACGACATTTTTTAAAATGTTAGAATTCTAAAGATTAAATAAATGCTAATTGCTAACTTTAGAAGTAGACGGTACAGAATGGCTCTCTGACAATCGAACAGGATATTCATACATATCATGTATTGGATCTGAGGTAATAAAAGATTCATGGAGATAGAAAGTATAGCTCATAATATCTACAAAAATCAACACTTGTCCACTTTTACCAGGAAAAAAATAGCTGTCGCTAAATACGTATTAGTGAATTAAATAAAATTAGTAAAACATGCCATATAACTACGGATCGTGTTTTATTATTATTATTATTATTATTATTGATACAAAGTGCACCATTAACATGCGCTAGGATATGCCTTGTGACAGGTTACAGTACAACACACCTTACAAAGGTAACAATGAAATAGCGCGTAGGGATTCTGTCTCAAATTGCATTTTCCAAATTAAGCGAATATCATTTTAATGTTGCACACAATATACCCGTTTAATTACAAGCACACGAATGACTGCAATGCAAACATCTAAAAAGTAGTATTACATATTCTGTATCCTTTATAAACAGAATTAAATTCAAGCCACAATATCCTTTAAATCACAATATCTTGAGTCCTACATTAATATGAAAAAAACCCTCCACTTGAGAGAAACAGATTGCACAGAGGATTATCCATTTTCAACAGTTAGGCTACATGGAATTATTTGATCTTTTTCATCCCACATAGCATGGCCCTGAGACTGTTTGGTACTTTTAATCATTAGCTGCAATAAAAAATCACCACCGTGTGCACTGTACTGTACTGTACTGCGTGTAATAATATACGGGTTCAGGTGAGTCGCTTGAATGTATTTAAGGGCTAAAACGACGTGTTCTCTTGTGGCCTTTGTTGCTGCTCAGGAGAAACCAAACTCTACAGTTCGGACGATGAGAAACTGGACCTCAAATCGACGGAGACCCCTTGCAGCGACAGGGAGGACGACAGCTCCGCGGACAGCGAGAACGAGAGTTTCTCGGACAGCAACAACTGCGGCTCGCTGTCGCAAAAGAACAAACTCAAGGCCGGATCACAGGAGCCGCTACCGCCGGGAAGTTCGGCTGGAAAGAGCCGGCGGAGACGAACCGCTTTTACCAGCGAGCAATTGCTGGAACTGGAGAAAGAGTTCCACTGTAAAAAGTACCTCTCGTTGACTGAGCGCTCACAGATAGCACACGCACTTAAGCTCAGCGAGGTCCAGGTCAAGATCTGGTTCCAGAACCGACGGGCCAAATGGAAACGGATTAAAGCCGGCAACGTCAACAACAGATCGGGGGAGCCAGTAAGGAACCCAAAAATCGTGGTCCCCATCCCCGTGCACGTCAACAGATTTGCCGTCAGGAGTCAACATCAGCAGATAGAACAAGGGAGCAGGCCGTGAGGGATCGGAGTGCCGGTGCAAGTGTGTGCGCTTCTTACACAGACACTGGCAAATAAGCGACTTTATCCGGACTTGCATGACGCGTAGAGCGGGATTTTTGCAAGAGAGACAGACAGACACGTGGTTATTTAAAACGGACATTGCATCCTTCTGCTGCAGTATGTGTTAAAATTGATAGGCCTATTACGGTTATTTTCAAGGTGCTAATTATGATAGGAAATCCCATAATAACGGAAGACTGACATGGTATATGGAAAAGGTTGTCATTGTTAAATTTGATTACTTAATATCACGAATCAATTTACCTGGTTTGATTTTGGGAATATGTACACGCCTCTTTATTTATTATTTTGTAAATATGTAAATATTAACTGTGTCAGAGCGACACGAAGTGCACTATTAAATAAGATTGAATACAATTCTTTTTTAAGAAAAATATTTATATGTTATAGTGTGGTATACCGAGTACGTAAGTTTGCTGCATGTTTGCTTATCGGCCCCACTTGTTGAAACCGAGTTACACTTTATGTTGTAAAAAAAAAATCCCATCGTTTCAGTTGAGCCCAACAATCTGCATGTTCCTTTCCAATGTTGGCGTTTAGGTACCGTAGAAACTGTATTCGACAGATGTTTGTGAAAAATAAATTGTGACGGAAATAAATAATCTAAGCCAGCTATGTCACTTTCATACTGTGATAAAATAATTCGCCGGCCCGTTTGAAAAAGATTTATATAGTCTATCTGTAAATATTTGATCTCAATAAATTAATTCATGTCAAAATTACTAATTCAGTAGTTCATATTGTGACGTGGGTACGACACTTGAAATGCTGTTAGATAATTTAAAGATGATTTTGATTAACTGGTTCAAGGATTAGGGTTTGCTGATACCATGTCTTAGCTGGGATTTTAAAAATCTAATGGGAATACGGGTCAATTGTGTGTGTGTGTGTGTGTGTGTGTGTGTGTGTTGGGGGGGGGGGGGGGTGTATATCCTATTAGCCGAGCGGCAAAAGGTCTGAGTTATTGGGTGGTCACAGGGTATCTGGGTGGGATGCAAACAAGGGGGGGGGGGGG
>JAODKN010000079.1:4185731-4199890 GCA_026774425.1 Petrocephalus zakoni
CCCTTCCAGCTGGGCGTAGCTGTGAGATAAATGTGACCCACACACCCCCCCCCCCCGCCCTGTCCCTTACATGCCAAATTGTTTCCGTTCATCTGTCTTGCAGGTCTGGGCTTTCAAACTTGAACACGTTGGCCTTTGTCACAACACATACCGCTAAGATGGACCATCAGATAGGGAAACCACTGCCGGTCCACACGACTATGAGCTCTTCGGGGTCATTACCTCCAATAAGTCTAAATAATGGCACCCTCACTATGGAGCAGGGGTGATGTGCAGCTTAAGCCTCACTAATGCCTCCCTCCTCCCTGGGATCTCCCTCCCCATACCTGTACAACCTGATTATTTGATCTCCAGACACGTTGGAGCACGAACAGAAGCACTCAGGAGTTACATATGCAGGTTCACACCATGTGTCCAGACGGCCAATGCGTCAACACGTTCATGGCCTTGCTAGTAGCCGAGCGCCATTCTGCGCAATACTGGACCATGGTGCATTTTGGCGAAAGACATCACCCTCCCACGGATGAGCCAGAGCCATCACAATAAGGCAGGTGTGTTCAAACAGAAAAGATTCCTCTGATTAGGCAACTCTGTAATTAAGCGGGTTTAACGATCTATTGAAAAGAGCTGAGGCGATGATTCGACTGAAAAACATCGCTTTTCAGGGGAATGATTTATTTACATTATTAATGGATGGGATTTGCAGTTTGGTTTGAACAATCTCTGGGGTAGGACATGAGGTATGTGCCATAACGAGGTTCGGTATAAGCCAACCCTCTCATGACGACCAGTGACAAGCACTAGAGCTGACTCAGAGAGCAGACTAATCCCTTCCAATTACCCATAACAACTTGGTACTTCTTGCCTGGGTTTTTCCCCCCATCAGACGCACACATACGCGCTCGACGGCGCACCAAGTGATTAGCAATATCCATCGGTATACATAAAGTCTATTAATGGACTCCATTGAAAAGCACTGTGTACACCCTACAGACCCCGTCAACTGGCATTTAAGTCAAGCGTACCACCATATTTATATGATCTATCAAATCCTGAAAGGCCACACGCCGAGGCACCGCGAATGAGACGTACCTACACATACATTACATATCAAGTTCACCCCACCCTAAGCTTGACATATTATGAAGTAATGTATAAATGAATGTATGAATAGAAAATCAGTAAAGGACGACGTAAACATCCTGCTGGACCAAAGCGTCGTCATGCCGACGGCATGGCCTCATAGTTCTGTAGATGACGGCGATGATGTATGTTGAATGCACAATGAGGAGCCTTTTGGCTCAGAGAGGGGAAACAACAGTCTCTACTGTCCTCCAGGGCCACCAGAAGGACAGTGGAATGGCCTTCAGATGGACACTGTTGAGCACGAAGTGTGGAACGTGCAGGACCCTTGCCCCCCTCCCATGAGGGTCTAACCCTCAGGCTGCAACCCAGAGCTAGACAAAGGCTCAAAAACACTGAGAAAGTTTATTGACTTATTGAACAAGCAACTCAACCATGGTCTGCTTTGAACAAGGACCAGACAGCAGCTCGTTATGTGTGTGCAGAGGATTAATGTATTGGTTATAGCCTAGGACTCCAGCAAACATCAGCACCCCCCGTCCCCCCGGGAACAATGGGCCGGTTAGATAAAATCGGCAACATCTGAGTGTCCTTGCTAAGGCCCCCAGATACGTTAATCCACCACTATGTGTGTGGGCATAGCATGGGAGACACTGATGGGCCATGGGTCATTGAGGTCCATCTGAACCCAGTAATGAAGAGGAACTCGAGCATTCCAGGATTAGGATGGGGACAGCATGTGCAATACGTGCAGATGTCAATGAGCCACTGAGGTCATCAAAATAAGGGGGTGGTTGTTCGTTCAGTGTTTAAGAAAAACACACACAAAAAGCCATTCCCAAAACTTATGCACAGCCCAATCCCTACACAAGTGTGTTTTGTTCCATGCATAACCATGCCATAGTGTTGGTCTCGTTTTAGACTGTTCGGTAGCCATTTCCAATCCATAAATAGTCACAATGAGCCTAATTCAAGCCCTAGCCCACCAGTTCGGGTTGAGGCAAATTAAAAACAAAGACTGGTCAACCTCAGGGCTGCTTTGACATGTGACAGGCTGACAGTGGGGGACAGTGATGGATTCTGGGCTTTCAACAATCTTTGAAACACACACTATAGCGATAACTTTATCTAGCCAAGGCTCTCACCAGTATAAACATCCACACAGTAAATTACAGCAAATTATAAATTACAGCAGGACACTTATGAAAGAGACCACATCAGAACATATTTAAAGGTGCAGACACTGTGTTAAATTTCCCTACACTGGTGTTTCTCAAACCATTCCTAGGGAACTCCCAGGCAGTCCACATTTTTGCTCCCTCCCAGCTCCCAGTACACTAGGACCAAACCGAATACCTGGTACAGGCGTGCTGGTAGCTGGTAGGGAGCAGAAATGTGTTCTGTCTGAGTGTCCCAGTGGACTTGGTAGAAAAACACTGACCTACACAATTCTACCTCTATGGTCGGGTCTCTCCCCAGCAAACGCTAACAACTGACAATAATGCAACTGACACCTTGAAACTTAGAGGTTGAGAGGCCAGTCAGGAGAACAGTGAGACGAAGCACCTTCAAGAGTGAAGGCGAAGAGCTTATAAGACAAACGGTCACACTACACATCAAGAAGCTGGAGAAACAGGTCTGTGGGAACGAGCGAGAGAGAAGCACCCTGCAGCGTCCCCAAAGCTGTTCCCAACTTTGATTCTGCTCTTCAAGGCCTGGAGATAAAAGTACCCTCAGCCTAGGAGGGATCTCCTTAATAATTACAGTTCGCTCCTCGACGAAATTAGTCTCGCCACTAGTCTCCTCCCCCCGGTCTCCCACTTTCGGGCGCTCTTTTCAGAAATGCATGCCTCTTGCAACTCATCAAACTAAACCCTCAAATTACACCCACCTTTTAATTAAAACTCGGAAATATGCATATACGTGTTCTTTTTAAAGATTCAACACAGGTGCCAAAATCTGCCATCTGGCCTAGGAGTTAGGAGTCAAATACTAACTGAATTAGTATATCAAACATTTATGTCTGATATTTATCTACCAAGAAGTTATGGAGGGTTTTTGTGACCTGAATGCTGGAAAATGAAGCCTGGTATCATAGGGATGACCTGAAATGGTACGAAATATGAGGACCTGACAGCTTGTTTTTCACGGCCCCTCCAATGAACCTAGACACAGTCGAGCCATGTATCAACCAATGATTCAGCGTTCAGCTGTGCGATGCCACACAGGAAGGAGCCCCTTTACATCAGATTGCAGCGACGGTGTCGCAGGGCGTGTGGGGCCCAGGTTTAGAGCCAGCCTGACGTCGATAATGTGCACGTCGATAATGTGCATTATCTCCCGTTACCTAGAAACCGTGGTTATGTTTGGTTGTTTGTTCTGTGTGTGAGGACATGCAGAGAGAGAGAGAGAGAGCGAGAGAGAGAGAGCGAGAGAGTGCGAGAGAGAGAGAGAGAGAGGGGGAACGTTCAGGTTAAATTTTCATAAGCGACAAGATCCGCAAGTTCCCAGGAAGGAGAAAATAAAATAAATCCTAGACCAGTTCTTAAATACACTAAGATTATATCTCTTTATACAGGTTGTCCCATACAGAAGCCACCTTAAAGGTTAAATTTGGAAAATTTCACAAGATGTTAACAGACACTCAGCACCAGCATCTTCTGTCAGATGCACCGTATTTGGAGACACGGAGGCTCGTTTTGCATGTCGTATCCATGGGTCTCAGGTTTCCTGCTGCTACCCCTGATTACTCCCACAGACCAAGAACACAAAGGTTGGGGTTAGGCGAACATGTGACCGCGATCCGCCCAATAGCGTGTCAGCACATGTCCTCCAATCGGGGCCAACCTCAGCAGAACAGGCAGTTGTCTAGGGCCCCCGGAATACCTGTGTTGTAAGGAAGTGAAGTAATCATCAATTTTCTTGGCAGGGGGGCGTCCCAAGTACTGGGTGTAGTTCAATGGATGGCTGGATATACAGTATATATTTAAAAAAATAATAATAAATCAAGTTCATAATTTTGTTACTTAAATTCGAGAATAAGTCCTTTAGTTTGAAAAAACTTCCAAAACAAAAAATGTTTTGTGGAATGATGCCAAAAACCTGAATAAGCACAGTGAAGTGCTGGCAAGCAAACAAGGTAAATTTCCAAACATCACACAAAACAAAAAGACCTGGGACGGCTGTTTAAATCGAATTCGCAAAACTGACGAAAGAAAAGCACCCAGAAGCCCCCACCTAGGGGCATTCCCAGTGTCAGCTGGTGATGCTCCGATAAGCAGAGCCTCAGCTGCTCAGAATATTACCTTTATTCTTCTTTGCCATGAACATCTGCTGCGTAACTCCTCCCCTTACCAGTCTGACTGTCCCTCAGGCTACCGTTTATACCCCCCTTCTCTCTGACAGATTGTCCGTTCAAGCAGGAACTCTTCTCCCACTACACCTTCCCGTTTTACCCCCAGGTTACAACCCGTCAGCCTGATGAGCTCTTATCTCAATCAGCCCAGGCTAAACAAAGCAGACGCCATCTTGCAATGGGGGGGGTTATTACGGCAGGCCGCAGGAATCATACGGGAAGCAGAATTCCCCATCCATGTTCTCCGGTCAACTGCAGGACGGATTTGAAAGATGAAGACATGAAGACCGGGCCGCCACAAAGGTGCCAGTCGCGTGGAAAAATGCACCGTGCGGCTTGGTGGTTTGGGACCATCAGAAGGTATCGCGGGGATGTCTATCAAGTCCGAAGATCCAGCCTCCATCTGGTCAAGTGTGTAGCCCGAGAGAGTAAATACTGCCACCCAGCCTGTCTATGCTCACATGTTGTTTCCATGAGAAAACGGTCGTCATCTGTTGTGTGTGCTGTCGGGTCATCGCAATCCACCAGAGAGACGGACGCCAGGAACAGTACCGCGGGATACCCGGGTGGCCCTGCACGTTCCATTAACAGAAGCAGGGCTTCCATTGCTTCAGGGCTCGGAAAACTTGACTGACAGTGATTTTCCCGGCTAGGATTCCAGGAAGAGGATTGGCCATCCCATCCCGCCGCCGATCAATGCTAAGCCAATGAAGTCAAGAGGCTTTGGAAACACAATGACTGCTAAGCTATATACTCAATGTAAGATTTTAATCAACTGATCTCATTTTACCTGATCCAGTGGCTCACAATGAAAACTCCTTGATAAAATGAAATAGCAAACAAGACTTGGAACAGAACAAAAGCGCAAAAACAGTTTTTCCAGGATAAAGCAACAACTGCCAGAGATGTGACTTACACCGCATCCTCCCCCACACGGAAAAAGAAAGCATCTTATTGCAGGGACCTCAGCAGCACATGACTCACCCCAAACAATACAAATCCCCCCCATAGCCGGCACCCTCATTGCTCGGGGGCCCCTAATCATCCAATAAGCCCCAAACCTCTGGCACCATCAGGGTGGTCCAGTAACAGGCATAATGCGGTAATGCTCGCTGCACTGAGAATGTACAGAAGGATGCCAAGGGTGGAAATAGCTTTTTTTGTTGAAGAAGAAAAAAGACAAAAAATAAACAAACAGCCTCCTCATTTCACACATGCGTGTGCCCAACCCCCAGCTGTAGGCAGCATCCTGACCAGTAGCACCACCAGCCATCATGTTTTGGTAGCCATCCCACCACTAGTGAGGCAGCACTACAATAAGGAAGGCTATGCTACACTATGCTAACAGAGGCTATGCTAAGCTAATGGGGGGCTATGCTATGCTAATGAGGACTACACTATGCTAATGGCGGCTGAGCTATGCTAAAGGAGGCTATGCTATGCTAAGCTAATGGGGGGCTATGATATGCGATGCTAATGAGTACTACACTATGCTAACGGAGGCTACACTAAGCCAAGATAAAAAAGGGGGGGTACAGTATGCTAATGGAGGCTACACTACACTAACAGGAGCGATGCTATGCTAAAGCAACCGTGCCATTAATATATGCATGTGAACCTCAGTGGAAAGCAGGCCTTGTCACACAAATGCGAGAAAAACAAACAAGGAATCACATTCGCTTACTCACAGCATCTACTTCCAGTCTGGGACAATGACAGGAATATATTTTGCTTGCCTTTCCATGGGACAGGGGGGTATTAGGCAGCTGTCATTATTCCCCCTGAAACTTAGGCGCGTCTATTCGGCGGGAAGGATCCACCAGAGATCGACCGGGACGACAGGGGAATTAATATTTCTAAAACAGACAAGTCCAAACTTTGCTTGAGGAGAATGAGGGTTCGTCTCAGCCAGGGCGGACGTCAAGCACACGGATAAGGGGGTTGTTGTGACAGCTCGCATCCGGGCGAAATCAAAGACTCTACGGGTTTGGAGCAATTTCTGCATGTCGAGACTGAAGTCAGTCCTGCAGGTTAAACTGCACAGAAACAGCCATAGAACTCCTGGGGTTTCAGGAGTGCACAATTAAATTAAAGGCAAAGGTCTTAAAAATAAATTAAAAACATGCAGACTAGTCTCACAGCCCTCACAGGGTTGTACTGAAGTGGCATTGAATTCATCAGCCTCTAAGCTGAACAGACCTCTGCCAAGACAACACTCAATGGCTGTGTAATGTTTCGGTGTTTGGGAAAAAAACAATGGTGTGTGCACTATTATCATTTTCATCTACACCCCTCCACCCCCCTAGGGCTCATCACACAAAGGGATTCTTATAACACCAGCATGAAACCATAAACCAGGGTGGACTGACAATACAAATATGTGGGGCTGTTATCTGTTCACTGCGTCTGCAGAACAACAAGTTACAGTTACAGGTTTCCGGGGCAAAGCCAGAGGTTTTGGCATTGAACTGGCATCCATTCAGCCAACAAGACCGCCAGTGAAACCCCGTGGAACGATGAGACCACTCGTGCCTGGGAGACCCCCATCGCCGTAGCATAGTGTGGTGATCCGCAGCCGATGTCGAACTCAGCCCTATGTGCGTCATGGAGAGCACGCTCACAGCCCGGCAAGGGGTGCCCGCCACGAGCCAGCTCTCGCTTCACCTGCTTTCAGAGCTAGCACTAGGAATTCACCAGCTCGGAAAGGCCACACAGTACGTTCCTGCCACGTTACACAACTCCGGGGAATACAGCCACAGCTCCTGGTTTCAGGGTGTGTTCAGAGCAAGAAAAAAAAAAAAAAAAAAAACAAAAAAAACAAACCGAGACCAACAAACGGCTTCCAACCGCGAGCATGTGTTTAGGAATCGAACCTTCTACAGTAAAAGGGCAATGAATGTAAACAGATTTTCACGCATGGAGCAGGTGGTAGGCACCACACACTCTGGAGGGCCACCCACCTGGAGGAGTTTGGTTTTCTGGTGGGGGGGAGGGCTATAGCTCCCCCCCCAGGCAGGTAGGGGGCAGGAGGAGCAGAGCGCTGTGGCCACACCCACATTCCTCAGGCCTGTCCTGTCTGCTCAGAGAGACACACCCACAGACTCACACCTGCGCCAACACTAAACTCCAGAGCACGCCACAGCACAACAAACACCCAAGGGTGGGACCGGCCCTCACGTTTGCAGCACTGACGCACTTCTCGTTTGTGCACGTTAAGAAATTATTCTCAGCACACAAAGTTACGCTTGAGGAATGCCTTACTGTGTAATGATCACCAGCCTCAGTTACTGATTAAACCCAGAATTCTAAAATTACCCAGAAGAAAGCAAAGGGTGACAATCTAATGGATTTTCTTCTAACCACAGTAGCGGAAAATATGTTACAAATAGTACAAGAAAAACAATCATATTTACATTCATAATGCTCTCTTGCATCACCTTACTATGGTGCAGGATTCTGCGTAAACACGCATGTCTTTTTATTTCCCCTGGAATGTTACCGCAGGCAGAGCTTAACCTGGTGAGGTCTGTGCCTTTTGTAAAGGCATTTTGGGATGTTCTGGTCTCTCCCCTCATCACACCTCTGAGGTGCGGTGATTGAGCACGCTGAGATGAAGTGAGGATGCGGGACTTTTGTTTCCTCCCGGACGTAAATTTCACAAATGGTGATACAGATGTGTTTAAATGGAGGTGGAGTGAGACACTATGGACACTATGCCAATGATCAGAAGGTGATTTGGTTTAAATCCCAGATTCCATGACGTGATTCACAGTTGAACCCTTAACCCCCAACTGCTACAAGGACTGTCTGACCCTGCTTTCCTTCAAAAATGTATGTTGCTTTAGATTAAAGCATTGGCTAAAAAAGGTCAGGGAATATGCAATTCCCAAAGTCCAATGGGCCTCCCCCTAATGACCCAGGATGCTGTGAGTGACACATGACATCCTATTTTCTAACAATTATGACCCAGTAGGCAGGAGCTGATAAGGCATTTTTGGCCTTCGGCAAACAGGAAGGGTACAAAGACTTCAAAAGGAGCAAATTTTGCTGCTGGACAGAAGAGTGATAGTGGGGGGGGGGAGGGACTTGTATAACAGAAGGGGGCTGTCACAAGGGAGGTGGGACGTCTGAAGAGAAGCCGGCATCATTCATTGGCTGCTAGTCTGCAGACAACGCCTCACGTGGCCTTGGTCATCCTATCAGAAGTCTGGCATGATCCCTCTACTGGCCTCATGGCTAGTGTGTCAATGAAAAAAACATGTCATGGGGGGGTTACTGCAACCTTAACCCCAACCATGCTGCAGTTCCAAAACACAGACTTCAGAGAGCCTGCTGGGGGTGAGAGTTCCCCAAGGACAATCAGACTTCGCACCGAGAGGCATGCAGGACAGTGGGGTGGCACTCAGCACCTTCCCTAATGCCACCGCCACCCAACGGACCCCATTCATTACTTCTAGTTGACTCAGGGACAGCCTCAAAACAAAAAATTTATAGCATCGAGCCTCCTGGCCAGGAAACATTTGAACATGGCCCAAATGTGGCCAGACAAATGTGGCTTTGATTAATTTGTAATTTTCTGCCACCGTATCCCTGGAATGCAAGAACCTGCATGGAAAGCTGAATGGCCCACATGTTAAAGGTTCCCAAGGATAAGAACGAGGAAAAGAGGAGTAAGGGAGTGCTTACCTTGACCTTCCGTTTTCACAAGCGGGTGTGTTTCTATGGTATCAGTCAGTGGCTCTCTATTTGAAGGATCTACGCCAAGTTCTCGGCTCTGAGAGACGGGTTCAGGTGTTTGTTTTTTCTTAAAGCGTGCAATAATCAGCTGCCAAAAGCTCGGCTCTTCCTGAATGGGCCGAGGGAGCTTAGAAGAGAACATGGGAACCTCCATCAACTTGCCCTTTCCCTTACTCTGGTAGTCCAAGTGTCGTATCCCAGAATCCTCCTCCCGAATCTGCCGGACTGACAAAGTTCTGCCCGTGAGGTAGGAGAACGGACGGGCAGATGTGTAATCCCCGTCATTTTTAACCCGAGCTGTGTCTTCCTGGTCATCATGGTCGCGGCCTTTCCGGATGCGAAAACTGAGGGTCCGGCGGAGGGATGCGAATGGGCGCCGAGAGCCATCAGGCTTAGTATCCTCACGGGAGAAGGTGTCTGTGCCACGAGCAGGCCTGCCAAAGAGCCTCCAGCGAAAGCCCCCCTTGAGCAGGCCAGTGCCATCGCTGGTGGTGCTGGTAAATCCGGAGCCGGCGCCATCACGGCTAAAGTTATCATGCCGGTCGAACTTCTTGAGTTCCAGGACAGTCATACTGACGGGTCGTGGTTTCCGGGCCTGCTGTCGAGACCTGGGAAGCACCTCCGGAGGCGACTGTGGGAGAGACTCCACCTTCAAATCATGGCTGGCACCGATCTCTGCTTTCCTGGTCTTCCGTTGCTGTAGGCCATCCGGCAGGGAATCCCCGCCAAGCCCTGGCAGCAGACACACGCTCCTGGGTCTCCTCCCCTGGTCCTGGGTGCTTTGTGCGGCTGCTTCCGACTTGTCCGGGGAGCCATACATGCTCACCACCCTCCTGGTGCTGGCATGACGCTCCCTCGGGGGTCTTCGGAACACCACCGTGGAAGAGGGGCCGCAGCGCAGAGAGCCATCTTCCTGGGGGACGGCCGCGCTGGGGTTCAAAGCAGTAACGTCCTCCTCCAGTTCCCCGAGCTGCTGGAGTGCTGGGGCTTCTGCCGCTCGCTTCCAGACTGCCTGAGAGGGTTTCACCGTGCAGCTATTAGTGAGCTTCCCGAGCAACCGGTCCATCCTCATTTTCCCCGGCTCCCTCTCAGTCCCGCCTCTGCAGCTCGGAGAGGGACACCCAGGGAGTGCCGGCAAGGTCTGCCCCTGCCCAAGGCTCTCTCTAGGCTCTTCCACGTCTTCTCCCGGCCGCTTCTCAGTGGACACCCGGCCCTGGGCTGCAGGGTGGTAATGATCTGAGGTAGGCCCCGCCCCACACAGGCCGCCTCGCTCCGTCCTGTTAGAGATTACTCGGAATGCCGTTCGGTCTAGGTGCAGAGCCTCCAGGCCATGGGAGCTAATGTCTGTGGGTCCACCACTCAGTACCAGCATGGTTTTAACCAGGCAGGAAAAAAAAAATAGAAAAGACCCACAAGACACACACACAGCTTGCAGCTCGTCTCAGAGTCTTTCAAAGGGCTGCATTCCAAAATGAAGTACGATCCTTTCACCCTCGGAATCCCATGACAGACATCTTCTACCAAATGTGTATCTGAGTCTCACCTACACCCTTTCCCCCCCATGCACAAAATTTTAGGTGCGCCTCAGTGCCATTTTCAAAAGCAGCCTCCGGTGTCCGAACGAAGCATCGAGTTACCGCGACTCACTTTTAGAGAACTTCTCAAGTTGTTTACAAAACAAAACTGCATTTCTGGAAGGGCAGGATGAAAAAAAATCTGTCCTTTGGTGAGGAAAAAAAACTAATTAAAACTTTTTTTTTTAATGAATGCACTTTCTGGGATCCCCTGCAGGCACTTAAAAAATGAAGGGGGAGAGCAGTTACCCTGCCCAGGCTTGTTTCACAAGAGGTCTGCGTTCTCAGCAACGATGTAGACAAGCCAGGCAGCTTAATCCACCGGCCCCCGGCTGCACTCAGGGTGAAGGGAGAGTTGAGGGGGCTGGCCAAGGAGCAAGTAGAAGATCCTGTCAGGAATCACCAGGGACGCTGAGGTACGATGTCCGTCTGCTTGAAAGGGCCGCCACAGCACAGAAAGCGGCCGCTAGAGGCTCAGAGGAGGCAGAGCAGCAGCCGCGGAGGTTGGAGCGATGACAGAAGATAGCGACATCGTCTTCAGGGGTAGGATCCTGAACATGCTGCCGCTATGAAAGAGTGCTTTGTGTCCCAGTGGTCCGGGCGCTTCCCCCTCTGTCCCCCTTTCTACAGACTAGCCATCAAACATTCCCATCGGACCCAAGAAGCAGAAAACAGGCAAACAAAACAGGGAACACTTTACCATAGCTTGGTGCTGGGGTAGAAGAGGAATGCAGAGGGCTCTCGGCCGCTGCTCTGTGCCCCTCTCGCTCCCTCTCTCTCTCCTTCTCTCTCTCTCTCTCTCTCTCTCTACCGACTTCCAAAATAATCATTCACCTCTAGTGAGAGGAAGGCATTAGCTCTGGCTACAGGTGCCCAGACACCAAGAATGTCCTGAAGGAACACCCGTCTCTCTCTCCCTCACTGACACACACACACACACACACACACACACAGTCAGCCGGCCTCTACCGGAGGTGGACAGCTGACGAATAGCACGCCACATAAACAGCGACTGTTGCGTTTGCCAAAAGCTGGTCGACTTGAAAGACGCCAAAAGAATATCTACGGGTGTGAGTGTATTTGATCATGGGGAGCAACGTACACACGCTTCAGGTTAGACGTCAGCTGATAAACAGCAATAAGACAGAGAAAGGACCAAGGGCTGCAATGCGATTTCCAAAGGGAACTGGATCTGTGTGTGTCAGGAGAGGCTTGTGGGGACTTCAGGTGGCCCACACCGGAAAAGAAAAACAACAGAAGTACAGTTTGGGATGTCCAGCCATAGCTGGACTCCTGACAAACATTGTACACTCACTGGAAGGACCAGGAATTGGGGGGGAGGGGGGGTGTTTCTCAGCCACTCACCTGTGGCACCCGTCCTAATCCCTTTAAGGGGACAGAAACTGACCGAATGACTCAAATGATGCACATTCAATCTGAAATAATGCCTGACTTACAAAGAAAAACATGTAGATGAGTTTCATTTAACCGCACTGAAAATCCTGTGGGAACACGGGCCTACAAGTGAACCCAAAGAGTACTGATCCGGGAATTTCAGCCAGGCTCTTTGAGGCAAAAATTATGTTCTTGCTGTGCATCCACCCGGAAAAAGGACCTCCCTCCCTCTCTCCCTGCCTCCCTCCCTCTCTCACTCAAGCCTGATGACGAAGGCTTATTACTGTATATGGAAAAACTAAGTCCAACCTCTCTGGCTAACCTTTCCCAACCATGACACAGAAGTAAAATTTAAAAGAAAACAAAAAAGTTCACTCAAATTCCATCAGAAGAGTCAATTTTAAGCTTAGATGGCATTTCACAGATTATAACCCGACTTGATGAAATGCTGCGATTTATAATTCACAGAAACAAGATGACGATTTGAGGTGTACAGGAACATTCCTTTTACCTGGCTTCCAGGTTGCCGTGGAAACCTGCGATCGGGAATAAAAGATCGCCACAGCGCCAGGGGAGACGCTGCCGATTTCGTGTTTCGCCGGAGGAGCTGAAAAAGGAAACTCGCAAGCGGGCCGTCAATGTGCAAAAACTGTCGTGCTCACAGTCGTGCTCGCATGATGCACGAGACCTGGAGCTGCCAGCACAGAGGCAGCCAGAAACAGGGGTCCAGAGTGCAGCTACTGCACCGAAGACTGTACTGCAGAGGTCCATCCAGAGCTGAGAGAGCTGGTGGCAGGCCAGGATATGTGGGACTCCAAGGGGCAGGCCAGGCGGGCCCAGGGCAAGACAGGGTACAGCTGTAAGTGCGTGTGACTGGTACTCTCAACTGCCCTGAATGGCAGAATTGGTTTAAATGGGCAAAACCCATTTCATAGAGAATCAACGCGGTGAACTTGGAAGCAGTGCCACCTAGTGGCAGCAGTGAGGACGGCGGCACGCGGATCACTTGCTGATATCGGTGATTACAGAGATTATTGCATGCATTGTTCCAAGTGCTGGAAGCTAACCAAGAAACATGGGGGGGGGGCCTCAATGGATAACTGAAAAATGGAGAAAACTGACTCAACTGGGAGTTAAGAAGTACAATTAATTTTTCATGTCATGATTGTTTATTTCCTCCTGCAAATCAATTTGCCGTCACGCTATCGAGAGATTTTTGAAACATAATTCTCGCCTATTCTCATTGTCTTTGGATGAACACAAAACTTTATTCCAGTAACATCACACTAAGTACTAATTACAACGGCAGCCAATCCGTTACATAATAACAATAATTAGCGCAATACCCCCCAGTGTTTAAGCGGATGGCTGGGCCATGCTCGTCAGATGAGTACACGGCGCCCGCCCCGCGGTCCACACCGGATCGCATTAAGCAGCACTGCCGGGTCTGCAGGGAGGCCTGAGACTGACATTCGTGCAGGTAAATGCCAACACAAAAATTCATCATCCTCGAAAAAGGCACGTTTACAAAGCAAGTCTCTGTACAAGTCTCTGTACAGGAAGGCCAAGTTCAAGTTTCAGGTTTCATTGTTACATGTGTTCCAAAGGACAGTTAAGTTCTTATGCTGCAGTTCTTGGGTTGGGCATCAGGGGACAGGATGAGAAAAGAATGCAACACAAGAGACAAACCACGCAATATAAGACCGGAACCAGCAAGGACTGTCAGGTGTAATACATGGAAATGCAAGTTCCCCAGCCCGCCCTGCTGCTCTCCCTACGGCAGCCTAAGGCACTCATAAACGGCATTTCGCAGGGGTTAACGTCATTCGCCGTCCACGTTTATCATCAGCCAATTCCCTGTGGTTCCCAGTATTTTGGTGAAATGCTAACATCCTAAAGGGCAAGCTGTACTGTGTGTAGTGGGGGGGGGGGGGGGGGGGGGGTTGGTGGGGGGGAAGGGGGGGTTAAGAAAAAAGGCCCCGCCAGGGGACCCAACCCCCCACCAAAAAAGGAAA
>JAODKN010000079.1:4228608-4238778 GCA_026774425.1 Petrocephalus zakoni
CCCCCCCCCCCCCCCCCCCCCCCCCCCCCCCCCCCCCCCCCCCCCCCCCCGGGCGCGCCCCCCCCGCACAAACAGGCTACGTGGAAAGCATGACTCCCCATTGCAATGCTGTAAGCTGGGGGCCTCAGCCATCGTCCCGGCTCCTTCCCCGCAAACATTTAACGGGCGACACCGCGCTCATTCCCGTCACGATACCGTGTTCTGGTCGGCATGGTGACCGATTTCCATGAGAACGGGCACTGCGCGACGGTGCTAGACTTCCCATTTTGTGAGAAATTAAACTGGGCTACTTCAGTATGCGGACATGCAACATCACGCGGTAAGGAAGCCAGTCACTAAGGATGACTAAACGGAGAGAAAACACGTAAACTCCTGCATCAAACTCAACGGCCTACTTCTCACCAATTTAATTCATCTTAAGAAACACCAGACTATTTTAAATTAGACCTCAACTAAATTAGAATTCAAACACGCACTACCGCTACAAGGCCTGACGACGTGCTTAGGCTCAAACTCAAGGTTTTTTATTTGGTGATTAAAGTCATTCTCCATCTAAGCTTTGCGGGAAGCCCAGACACTTTGATCAACGCGAACCTGACGGACTCTCCCGACTGAGCCAAAAGACAATCCTGAACATTAAAACCCTTCACGCTGGCAGGTAACAACAGGAGATTGCGAGAATCCCCTTCAGAGAGGGCTAGCGAACAGACGCATGATGCGGAAGACGGGGAAGGAGTGACAGGGTTATTAAGGGGACGCACAAGGCGGGCGCGACGATGGGATCAGCAAAGCTCAGCGGATACCGGCACCAATTTGGTGGGCAAGGGGAGAGTAACAAGATGACAAGTACCTGAGAGGGAGAGTCAGACAGAATAAAGTCAACAGGAATTAGCCTGCAACTGCACACACAGGGTCAAGACTTGGGGCAGGGTTACCAGGGCCAAAAAAACTGATTCATTTTGCATTAATGGAGAACTGGTGGTCCAGGTCAATACGACTATTCCTTATCACCCGACCCTCCCTCCTGTAACCATTCAATGACCTTCAAGATAACTTCTTTAGGAAGAGGGAGTGGAGGGACCCCCTCCGAAGGGCCTTCCCATGTACTCTGAAAAGCAGTGCTACCCAGCATGCTATTTGATCTCATATTAACCTGCCCTGCTCCTGAAGAGCATTCCAGTTGCCCCACCAGTCATAATTTCCCAGTTGGGTCACAATCTCCTCCCCTTCCTGGTCCAAAAAGTTCCGGGATGGGATTCAACGCTCCTGCTCCGTGGCTTGGCTTGAAATAAGCCTCACGAAAGAAAAAAAGACGCCTAAATGAACAGCTTGGATCTTTCCAAGGTCGAATAAATACTACATGGAAACTCTGAGGCGGCACGCCAGCGCGTCATTAAAACGTCCGCACGGTGGAGGCACGTTCCCGGGCAGCGTCACTCATCTCCACGCTGCATTCCCCTCCGGGCTGCCGCACTCCAGACCGAATCACAAATCCACACTACTCAGCCACAAACGTGCCGCTCCGTTAGCGTCGGGAACCGCGACATCTACGAACTTATTGTGCCTGGCCGGATTCATTCTTCGGAAGGAAGTTGAAGTTGTGACCTCACTAAACAGCAGAATTTTAATACTGCGAGAGGGGGGCGGGGGAATTCTTACACCTTTTCGATGTCGGAACTGACTCAACGGTTTAGTAAGGTGCATGAAGTCGGGCACGTTTCCAGCGCGTTTCCAGAGAGCATTTGAGTCGTGAGCCGCGGCCGCTGGCTTGCCGCGGGTGGTCGACGTGGGCAACGGAGTCCTCTCTTGCAGCTTCCCGCCCACGGCGCATTTCGCATGCTCCACGTCAGCTCTGCAAAGCCGGCGTCCGTCACAATGACGGGCGCGGTA
This sequence comes from Petrocephalus zakoni, assembly GCA_026774425.1. Taxonomy (NCBI): domain Eukaryota; kingdom Metazoa; phylum Chordata; class Actinopteri; order Osteoglossiformes; family Mormyridae; genus Petrocephalus; species Petrocephalus zakoni. The sequence goes on from JAODKN010000079.1 coordinate 4,230,499, forward strand.
GAATCCGCCGTTTCCGCGCGAGGAACGGCACGAGCTTCCAGCGCTGCTCCAAATGACTGGACCGTGAAAAATCAGTCGCCCCCCCCCCCCCCGACATGGTGTTAGTGTTTCGCCAACGCAAGGCTCAGCACGGTACGGCAGGACAGAGCTCTCCAATCCAAAGGGGAAATTAGCTGTTGACAGGCTAAGCCTCCCCCCACCCACCTAAGGAACGCAAGAGGAGATCACCATGAAGCTGCCCCCGGCCCAAAGTGCACTGTTGCCCATGTCCACGACTGCAAGCCAGCTGGGGTGGAGGAAAGGGCCATCATCGCGATTTAACCTCACCTAGAAATTAAGACCTAGAGAGCCAAAGCACAAACTGCTCCATCAACTTATTATATGTCCTCAAAAGAAGCATCCAGGTCAAACACCACAGGGCGCAGAGGTACTAGTCCGTACCCACTGCAGAGGTCCAATACCGAGCAGCATCGCAGGCCTTGAATCTGCACCAGGCCAAGGTAGCAGGACTCTCAGCTTGGAGGATAAAAGGGAACGTGCTCGGGGCAGAACGTCACGCTCGATTGGTGCAAAAATCCCACCACTTTCACCCCACCCCACCGCACCCAGATCTGGACACGCTGTAAAAGATTAGCGCCGTTTACAAAGCTGAAAAACAATAAATGAAAAGCAGCAGCATAAATACCTAACAACGCTTGGACAAGATGAAAGTAATTTAGTTGGCTCCCCCCCCCCATCCCGTTTTGGTACATTAAATGTGGCATGGGTACGGGTAAAAACGTTTTCATAATAATTAACATAATAAAATTAAGACGGGGAGGGGGGGCTCGAGGGGTTTCATCAGCCAGATACGATCTCAGCGGGAAGAAAACACTTCGATGGCACCCAAAACCCCCAGACCCCATCGGCCAATAACAGCTCCACAACTGGCATCCTGCTGAGAGCCAAAACCACACCGGGCCGCAATCAGCTGGGATGGAACCCACGAAGGGGGGCAGACCCGGTCCCACTGAATCCAATAACAGTTTATAAGTAGAAACGAATGACTCAATGCACCTGTATATTTAAGCTTGGACAGACATACTAGGTGTGTGTGTGTGTGAATATATCTGTGTGAGGAGTGATTCAGAAAACAGATTTCTGCACAGAGGAGAGATGCAGGCAGAGGAGAGATGCAGGCAGAGGAGGGCTTGATCGGGCAACAAGTGCAGAGAACACAGTGTTCAGGGGAGGGACAGAGAGTGGAGCTCAAGGGCCGAAACACACAGCTGGCAGTCTACGGTGTTTAATTAGTCTCAAAACCTGCAAACATAAAAACTAGGGGCGCATATGCGCTTGTGAGCTGAAAACCCATCCTCTCTACACGCCTGTGTCTCGCAGGACTGGCGCCGGACCGACCCGCCTGTGTACAGCCCTCGCTCGCGCCACAGGCTGAATTATTGAGACTTTGGAGGTGGGACAGTGGCTGATTTCTCCACTTCCTTGCTTGGTCACTTTGAATCCTACACGAGTGGGTTGAGGGGATGGCCTTTCTGTTCTAGCGCGTATGCACAGGCACGGTTTGGCTTTTGAGCCTAGGTAAGCCCCACATCGGATCAGCTGACTGCATTTCCTAGCAACGACCAATCAGCCGGCCCGCCCGGAGACTGCCCAGAGCAGGAAGTCACCTGCCGAAAGCTCCATGGCAGGGAGCTGGAGCAGGTCTACACAAGAGCAGTCCGGGGTCTGAGCACTCCTGCAGATCCATCTCTGAAGCTCAACATGGACTTGGACATTCATACATGCACTTACAGTACTGGCACACCACGCCAAGACGAGAACACGGAAGATGGTCCAACTGGGAAGGGTGCGGCTAATCTATTCAACTTCTACTGTGACCTGGGAAAGGATCCAACCTGAAAACCTTCACATCCCCTTCCAAAGAACGGACACTGCCCCAAAACACAAGCACTTTGCCCAGGTTATGAGTCCAGAACAAGAAACAGCTACTGGGGCAGGCGTGGATGCAAGAATCCCTAAAATCCAGGAGGCAGGATCCGCTCAGTTCTGCTTTGTCCTTGAAATCGAGAAGCTTTCACTGGCCCCCAGGCATCGATTCTACCAGTTTTCCCCTCTTTTTAGAAGCATCCTATACAGGGGAATAAAAAGTGCCCTGGCCCTTTTCATGAAGGGAAATGATTGGCCGGAGAAGTGGGTGTGGTCTCAGAAGGTCCTTCATAGAAAGGATGACTAACACTTCCGGCTAGGAGAGACACACTGGGTCAGCCTTCGACTTAACAAGGGTGCAATCAGCCCCGATGCAAAAAGAAGCCTCTCCACCCAGGCAACAGCTGTGTTCCTCCAGGGGGGATGGGGGGGGGGGTACTGAAGTTAGCAACAGTGTTTCCCAGGGCAGGGAGGGCTGGGCTGGCCTCCTCCAAGCGCGGACATCGGGCTCGGGGCGGCCGACAATAAAGCCACCTCAGCAGACACACGCGGCAGAAGGAAATCAATCAGCGCAGGAGGACGATGGGATGGGGGCAGGGGGCGGGGCTTAGGCGTTCGCGAAGCCCAGAGCAAAAGGAGTCCGACGGAGGCGCCTGATATTAATCAAAACTGCAAGGGGCCCGGCGGAGGAGCCGGCCGCAGGACAAGCAGAGGAAGAGCATGCATAACCACTGCCCAGGACGGGGGGATTAACAGCACGCGGTCATATCGCACTTCCTAGACAAGCACCACCGACACCAATGGATGCTCTAGCAGCCCGAGGGTGGGGTGGAGGAGAAATATTCCACTACCAGGTCAGAGCTTCAAAATAAAATGGGACAAGCCGTGAAAAATGCAGCAGCGTGTACACAAAGGGGCAAAGCGAGAGGCGAGAGGGAAGCGGCGAGCTCACTGCACACCTGTGCGTATCCGAGAGGTCCGTGCACACAGGTGTGGCCAATCACTCCGAGAACACTAATGGTTACCCTATTAACGGATAATAAGCTTCAAGTGATGCAGAGGTGCAAAGAGTGATATTTAGCGGCTGAACAATTTACGCACGCGGATGGCGCCTTTTCAATCGTAAACAGGAAGGGTAATCCTTCGCAGACAGGCCTGACGGGGGGAGCGGTGCTCAGCATCTGGAATATGCTGTAAGCCAGATGGTTTACAGCAGGCTTTACAGTAGCAGGGCTGTAGGGGACAGTGACCCAATCCAAGGCGCTCGCATCCATAAGGGCCGGGGGGTTTGGGATCAGGTAAAGCATCGGAAATGGGGCCCTAAGCAGCGGCAGCCGACATACAGGACGAGTCTGATAATCACACTCCTGCCTGGAAATCCGTGTTATATTCATGCCCCGAGTAGCCAGCCCTGAGATGCAGGCCAATCCAGGGCCACACTGATCACAGCACGCAGGCACAAACCAATCCAATAAAAAATATCGTGAGCCTGGTCACAGTAAATGTTTTAAAGCGGCGAAGATATGCTTCCTGATCTAGACATTAGGTCACACTATCGGCATTTTACACACCAATAAGGCTGGCACAAAAAACTAATAATAAAAAAAATTATTCAAAGATGCGGCCTCGTTTACACCAGGCATACAGACCGATCTTCTAGACAGACGCAGTACTCTGCATGCCTTTTGATACACAGCGACGTTACAAAAGGCTTTGACAAGTAAATTGCGAGCTTGAGAGAAATCAAATTCAATCCACATCTCAGAAACCAGCATTAAATTCCAACACAATGTGGAAAAGGACACAGCTTTCACTTGTGAGGCACTGACGTTGCGGTATGTTCCGGCAAAAATCTACCACTGCTTCACTGCAGTCCCGCTGTCGTGTCTAATCCCTCACCTCGACGTGACGTGCGGAAGGTTTGACGCTTGGTTATTACGCAAAAAAATTTTAAAAAGAATAAATGTCCTGCAGAAAGATGAGCTTGTTTTCCAAGCAAACAGAAGGGCACTTGTGAACATTAATAGTTAGAGTATATCTGGAACATTCCATTGAACAGAGTCGCACGTTTATACACTATTTTGTCGTGTATATTTGTATTTCTGGATGTCACCGTGGAAACCCACAAAAACACCTAAGTAGGTGGTGAAATACATTCGCAGAGCTTCCAAAACAAATACACCACAAATAAATTTAGTTATGACTAAAGAACGCGAATGGGATGTTGCTGAAGTCGAAAGCTTGTTAACTTAAAGGGGTCAAGGGTGAAAGGTCACAAGTGCAAAACAGGAGAAAACGGTAATTACGTTTTAGTCCTCAGATGACGCCGGTCGGCTGGACAGGGATAAAGAGGGAATTACAGTGGGAATGTACGCCGGGGGGCAGCTGGTGCACACAAAGGCCAATCATGGGCGAGAATCTGGGGCAGAAACTCCAGTGACAGCCATCGGCAGAAACACCGGCGTGGCCCTCTGAAGGACACTGCCGTGGGACCAGCATGCAGATCGGGAGAAGAGCAGCCAGCAGCTCAACAAGCACAGCACTACACCAACACCCCATGGTCATGGGTTTGAGTCCCAGGGACCACACATATACTATAAGTCGTATTAAATAAAACTGGCAAAGTGGCTTACCCTTCCATAGCAGATAATGTCTTAGGGATGATTATGAAGCCACTGGGTTCAGTGTAAATTGCAGTAGTCAGTTAGCATGATGCCGTTTACACCTTACATCCGTTTACGGAATTGCACGTAGGAGACACGGCAGACCGCCCCATGAGATTGTCCATCACAGTCTTCATCTGAGATCAACAGTCGGTATACATTTCTGTCAGGGATCGGTTTCAGTACCCCGACTGCTTCAGTGGACTGGAATCTTTTTATGGTCGTTTTGCTGAAAGTCAAAATCTCTAGCTAACACACCCAGCTTGGAAACAGAAGCAGGGACTGCATAAGTGCTGGAGTCCAAAGTGGGGGGGGGGGGGCCCGAAACATCTCTCACCAAACCAAAGGTGGCAGAACCCTCAGTACAAGGAATTTCGGGAGGCTAACCTAACACGCATCGGGGGAGACCACAAAATCAAAACAAGCAACTCGTGCATGCTGTTCGAGAACGATTTAATACGGCTTTACAAATTCATCTGGCACGACAGAATATTTTCAAAATAAACTGCGGTTTGGAAGCGGCCGGCCGACTCGGAGAAAACGCTGAGTGCGGGGCTTCCTGGTTACGGGGACTCGGAAGGGGTCGCCCTCAGCGCGACGGAGGCAAAATTACAGGGATCGGGGGTCTAACCGGGACTCGGGCCAGAAGCACGTCCGGTCGGAGAGCCGGCCTGGCCATCACAAGCCCCAGGATCAGACTCCGGAAAAACAAGAGGCAGAAAAAACGCCGTCCCTCAAAAAATCTGGGCCAGCGGAGGGCAGAGTTATTCGAGGCGCCCATTAGGGGTCACAGGCAGGATCGGCTAAGCAGATCCCAAAGGGGATGAGCCCTTCAACCCCCCGCCATCTGCAGCTTACTCACAAATATTACAGGATATCCCCCCCCCCCCCCCATGACGCAAGCTGCAGCAAAAGGGGGGCGTGGAGACGATCCAGCGGTGCTGGAGCCATAAACTTCCATTCAGCCACTCATCCCTGCACGCCCCTGCCTCGGCACGTACACCTGAACTGCAAGACGCACCCTAACCCTAACCCCCCACCCACATCAGAGCCAATCAGGCCACAGCGAGGGACTACAGGGCTGCAGGGCCCGCGATGAGAAACACTTCCCATGTCACATTCGGAGGGCGCAGAGCAGCCACAGGAGCAGCGAACCAAATTAGCACTTAGGGAAAGAACATCGATAAAAATAAAAATTTACAAGCATCTTTTCTCAAGTGTCCAATTAAAAAATAAAGAAATAAATACAAAGATGCATTCTAAATCTAAAATGGTTAGTCACTGTATCCATGTGGGGGGGGCAAATAATGATTTGGTGTCAAACTCGAAGTGCAGAATGTTGGGGGTGGAATGGGAGCAGCCAGGCCAAGATATCCGGGGGTGGGGGGGGCGGGGGACGGGGGACAGAAAAGGAAAGGGGTGTCAGTTAATATGGGGGGCAGACGAGGGCTATTCAAGGCACAATCTGACCACAATGTTCAGCAGCATTAACTGTAAATCGCACGCCTATGATCGTTTACAGAAGACTATGCAGAGGCTCCCAGGCCAATGTCCCCGAGCTCGGACCGAAGCCACAGAGGAGAGTCACTCCATTTAATGTCCTAATCATTCGGAGGAGTGGAACGCCTCCTCTAAAGAAAAAAACCCTCTGACCCTCTGAGATTTGCGTATGCTAAACCCGTCGATCTAATGAGTATGCTGCCTCAGGACTGGACGGAGAGCAGGAACACCCCATAATAAGGCAGCTTCATCTGTTCCTGCTTCATCTGTGCTTGCAGTATCTTTTTTCAGAGCAGGTAAATATGACATTACAAAGCCCCAGACGGGAAATGGGAGGGAGGGAGGAGGAATCAAATCGAAAGTGACTCAGCAACTGCGAGACTTTAGCCAGGCCTTGGAAAAGCAGCAAACTGCTGCATTGGGACCTTAGAGAGACTTATGTAAGGGGGGCGAGGCTGGCTCAACTCCAGCCTAGGAGCCGATCCATTTGTGGTACCGCCCGGTTCAGCTTAAAAACGCAGCTCCTCGTAACCATCCTCCACTATATGGGCGCCACTCTGCAAATATTTATGGACGTTTCCCCAAAAGCGAGGCAGGGGCCAGCCGCAGGCAGGAGGCAGAGAGCAGGTGGTCAGGCGAGATCTCCATCTAACCTCGCCGGTCTTAGCAGAGCATCAATCAGCGGAAGGGCTTTGGTGGAACTGACCCCGGAATCTCATTCCACAGCTCATATACCCCTCTCCCCTCCACCCCGACCCCTGACTCTGTAAAGTAAAGTTCCTTTCCTACACTCAATTAGCACCCCTGGGGGCTGAGTGGGATTTAAAGGAAGTAGAAACGTGAGCGCAGGGTTTGTAAACCAACCAAACCCTGACAAGTTCAGTCATATAGACGCGTTTCCCACAGACGTCACACTGGCTCTGCGATGTTTGTGTCCCTGAACTTGGTAATGGTTTCATCTCTCTCTCTCTCTCTCGCTCGCTCTCACACACACAGCTGCCACATGAAAACCAAAGTCTTCATTTCAATCACCATGGTGTTTTGTGGTTACCCGCTAAAGGAGATTAAAGCCAGTACCAAAATCAGTGCTATAAATCCGCTGAATCATGCACATCAGGTAATGTGTCTCGCATGGGCCGAGGAAGCGGCAATTAATCAAAAACCTTGTCGGAGAGACACAGACCAATTAAAGCTGCTTTTCAGCCGCCTACGATGACGTTTGATCCATAATCATTTTGGGAAGTCCATTCTCTGCAGTCCGGCGGAGGATGATTAAAAAACGGCTGGCAGCGCTCCGAGCTAATGGCACACTTTTATGGGGGGGGGCAGATAAAAATCAGATGCAAATCAGCAGTGCTATCACAAAATCAAGCGGAGGGAAAACAGAGCCTCTGCGGAATCACAGCACCATTAGAAGCTGATTAGGGACAACTGGACGTGTCAATTCAAGAGTATGGGGGCCAAACTACGTAATCGGAGAAACTAAGCTACTCCGTCACGCTGCCCCCACATAAGCCATTTACTCCGCAAAGCCCGCCGACATATTTGACTTTGCGATACTGTGTCCAACTTCGGTCCCAAGCAGGATGCTGGTACCAATCGTATTACATGAGATTATACATAAGCTTCAGTTTCTCTCCATTTTTTGGCCATGTGTTTTCTCCCCCCCCCCACGCCATACGCATACAATACGGTCATCGGAGTCCATCTTCAAGACGCTTGGAGACAAAGCTCGATGCCTGCAGCAGTGTCGGAAATTTTTTAAATTACCAATTAAAAAGCCATGTCCCTCTTTTACTCTACAACCCTCCCTGAATGGAATAGAGCTAAATCAAGAGGGCACCCTCCATCTTCAACCAGTCCTACAGTGTCCTGCGAGTGAGTACCTGGGAAACTGCTGTACTGACAGCATGCTCCTGCAGGACCCTCAGTGTAATGGCTATTCCGTAGTGATGTGACTGAGGAATCGGGTTCCTCCTCTGCCTATTCCATAGCGATGTGACTGAGGAATCGGGCTTCCTCCTCTGCCTATTCCGTAGCGATGTGACTGAGGAATCGGGCTTCCTCCTCTGCCTATTCCGTAGCGATGTGACTGAGGAATCGGGCTTCCTCCTCTGCCTATTCCGTAGCGATGTGACTGAGGAATCGGGCTTCCTCCTCTGCCTATTCCGTAGCGATGTGACTGAGGAAT
>JAODKN010000079.1:4272994-4283798 GCA_026774425.1 Petrocephalus zakoni
AAAATACCATGTGACTAGAAAGCAGCATTCTCAGCTGGTAGAAGCATAAAATAACATTTCAGATATGGAATATTTAAGTAACTGTGTTGATCCAAAAACTGGAAACTGATGACTAGAGTGAACACCAAGCCAAGAAAACAGTTTATTTAAGTCAGAGGAACCATTAACACCAGGGGCCTGCATCACAATTCTCAAAGCCGGATTTCTCGCTTAGCCGGATAACTTGTTGGATTTATGGTAGCCCAGTTTAAATGAACTTTATAGCCATTCACTGATATTTAGCCCTGACTACCTTAAATACGACAAGTTATTCAGCTAAACAAAAAAAATCTTGCTTTGCGATACAGGCCACAGTTCTCACTTATAACAATAAGTTCTCAACAATAACGCGACCGCTGTAATTTGCTACAAAATATAGGCAATATGGTTTGCCGTAAAAAATGCCTGGATGAACAAATTGGGCAGTGCCAGAAAATGTAATGTAGTGTAAAGTAGCAGCAACAACACCTATGGTTTATCTGAGGCATTTAACTTCTCATTTGTTATCTGCCCTGTACAATTTTCTTTTACAAAGCTTAAAAAGTAAACAAATGCTACTTTTATGTGCCACCATTCAGTGCCAATAAATAGCTCTTCAGCTTCATAAGGTGAGCGTGTATTATTCAGCTATGATTAGGCTTACCCTAAAAGTTATAAAATTAAGAGAAAATGGCAATTCAATTGTTAAATCACAATTATTTGCATGCCAATTAATTGTGCACAAAAATGTCATGACGGCGACAGTCCTAATGATGAGAGTCATGAAAAAGACCAAAGAAAGTTGATCATTTCAGAACTGTAAATTTGATTGGACTGGCCGTTGGCCAAGAGCACGGAAGCATAAACAGGTCAGAGGAACCGATAAAACAGGTTTCATACAAATCATTTACTTTCTCCGCTACACAAGGAGAAATGCGTGAAATTAAGGTAAGAAGTTTAAGGAGCTTCCGATTCATCTCCCTAGGCAATGCGAAGGCTCCAATCACCACTAAGCCCTGGCTGCTCAGTCACAAACCCATTTCCCACGATGCTCCTGGACAGAACCACCTCCAGCTTCCTGCTTCCTCCCAACCCCACAGTCTGGCGCCCCGAAGGCACGATTCGCAGATCGAGAGAGCAGCACCATGACATCACGGCATCAGTCACAAGACTGGCTGAAGATTCCACACACGTCTGCTGTATCCATAAATGTTAACACATCCAAATTATTTACACTATTTTAATCAAAAAAACTCAAAATACACTCAGAAAATTTGGTCCACAGATGCTAGAGCGTGGGAAATTCAAGTTCATTTTTAAACCCAATGCTGTGAATGACCTAAAATTTAAGAAGTTAAATTAATTCACAGACGCAAAAAAGCTCAAATATTGGTTGCCCCTGGCAACAGTTTTGTTGATTGGCTTTGGTGTTCACAGCGTCATATTCCAAGCAATCTGGAAATGACGAGTTCCATATCCAAATCATTTAGCTAAAGTCATGGTCTGCTGAGCCAAGTCAAGAGCCACTTAGCAAAATTTGGCACGAAACCCATACATCACACTTTCTAGAAAGATCCGGCACGGGCTGAAACCCAGCCCCTGTCCTACTACCCACAAAGGAGCTGCAGAGAAATCCCACTGACCGTAGAATCAGACCCAGGCAGGAAAGAAGAGACTTGACAAGCCACAGTCAAAGAGCCATTTATTTTCCTTAAGCATTACTACGTTATTGGCCATGCATTACATAGAGTACAAACAAAAAATGTCTTAACACACCAAAAGACAATCATGCGTTTTTCGACAAGATAAGGGCCCATAGCATACAGGGTTGTGTACAGTATTTTCTTGTGAACAAGGCAAAAAATGGGAGAGCTGTGACAGATAACCTGGCAACCAAACCCCCCGACCTAAACCCTACAGAGCTGGTTTAGGATGACTTGGATCGAAGAGTGAGAGCAAGGGGGCCAACCTGTGCCCAGAGCCTGTGGGCTACATCTGGAAGCAGGTCTAAAGAACCCCTCCCCCCCCCCCACCCCACCCCACCCCACAAAAGGGGACCATCTTGAACAGTCGAAAATTTGAAAAAAAAACTGAGTCGTTGAACATCTTACACTGGTCATTGCAATATTTGATCTGCATCACTTCACTACCTTGAGGCCTTTCACGTGGTGAATAACATGGCTAGAAAGATGACGAACAGAAGCAGGTACGTCTGGCCTTCTGTCCGGTATTGCATGACAAGCAGCACCTCAATGCTAAAACTATAGTCCCATAAGCCAGAGCAAGGGAGACTCTAGGAAGACAGATATAGACAGATCTACCATCAAGGAATCTCTCTGTTCAGTTAAAGTTTTGTTAAAGATCAAAGTTCCCATATCTGTTCAGCATTGGTAAGAACAAGTAAGGAATCATTGAAGAGAATTTTTAAGCAGAACAGCAAATACAAAACGTTCACAATAAAATCAGAAATGTTTTTAACAGGGCTTTGCTCTGTTCTTCGGAAAAATAACGATGTATTTTAATGGAAACCAACTGGTCAATAATACAGACCAAGATCTGTATTACATGACTCACTAGACATAACTGCAGTCCTAATTCAGTTTTAATTCGGTGTTTAATCCCATTGTTCCAACTAAGTTTCATGCCACAGTAGCATATATTCCAATGAGCAATCCTACGACTACCAGTCAGCATTCCAACCTCATTATCTGTAACCAAGCATCCATACTTGGCCACACTCAAGAGCATGAAACACCCCACGGCCCACAGATTGGAAATATGTCAAGAAATGAGTCAGGGAAAGAGGATTCTCCTACCCTCCTCAACCACAAGTAAGAAAGCCTCTTGTCACTCATCAAAACCAAGCACAAGCCTCGCACACTAATATATGCGTTCGAGCTGCAGATGTGACAAAATATTTCACGCCCATAAATCCCCATCGCTCAGCTGCGGCCGGCGTGACAAGCGTGGCCCTGCCTCCACAGCGATAAAAACGGCGGACGAGGAAGTCTCGCGTCGCTCCTCGTAAAGGGAAGATGGGGTGAGCTGCTTCAGCTAATTCCAGCAGAAGCGTACCGGGGCCAGCATCAACTAGCATCACAGTCCCACTCAAACCCAAGCCACAATAGGGGCATTTTCACAGTAACCATCCAAACAGCCAGAGAAACACCCGTGTCAACTGCCATTTACCCATAATTCTCAGCGTGCCAGTCCCAGACTGCCCACTCCAGCAACAGCAAGGCTAATGTTAATCAAACACCTTCACCCTTTTCTGAATTACCCCTCCCCATATGTTTTAAAATACATGTTGAGTATTTGGCAGCGGTCAACAGGTGAGCAGAGTTCGGACCATGTAGGCACCAGAATACCAAGCCAGAGTGGACCGCTCGCAATTCTACATCTGTTCCATCAAACATGAGACTCAGTCACATGTTGAATATGAATAGGCCCTATCAAGATGCCAATAAGAAATCAGGGCTGCATTTCTTAATCCATCCCCGATTTGAAACCTAAGCGCAAAACGGCGTCTTGATTACGTTGCAGCTGCAGCCCTGATAAATGTGATAAATGGAGGCACTGGCTGCACCTCAGGAAGGTTGTAGGGAGACATTTCTGTCGTTTCAACAGCCTGGCCCGCATTACGGCCGGTACCTCCCCACCCACGGAAGCACAGCTGCAAAGCCCGATCTGACTAATTAAAATGCAAGACAGCTCAGGCCAATTAGTGCATTGGGGACATTTAAACTAACGGACCATAATCCTCTTTAAGAACTTAAACACATTAAGGGGAACAAAACAACATATGTATGTTTTTATCATCAATCAGCAATCTCCCGCTATTATCCACTGGTACACACTGATCGCTTTTAATTCATCAAAATATGTCCTACCATCCGGCAAAGGCACCCCGACTCCGGCAGTGACAGGATTGCACAAGACAAGTTGTCTAAAGAGAAACTGCACGATTCGCTCCTAGGGGGGGTGGATGGCACTATGTTTTATCACATATGAAAGCACCATTAGGCAGTGAGGCGCCGGCGTAATGCAAAGCTGGAGCAGGCAGCCGAGGGCGAGCGGGCTCTGGGCGCCTTTTTGGCAAACTTCAGCCCGCCCGCGATCCGCGTCGGTGCCCGCCGTGGAAACGCTCATTTCCCGGGCTGGGAGCAGCCCCTCCGCGGCCGGGGAGCCGCCGAGCGCCGGGCTTCCGCTCAGCTCTGCTGCGGCAACATGTATCCAAGCAGCCCGCTCCCCCGCGCAACAAAGTAACCGATCGGCGGGGAAGGAGCGCGTCCCCGGCGGGCAGCGACGGGGCAGGGCTGCGCCAGGGGCGAGCAAAACCCCGCTCCAGAGGCGGGACGAGGCTCCGAGAGAGGAAACCAGCATGCAAATGTATTAATAATAATAATAATAATAAACACTAAAGCATATATGCCGGTGCATCAATCAACCCAAGCGCGCATGTTTATACACATGAAACAAAACCATTTAAACAAACCGCAGTTTGGAAACAAGGACTGCGTCAGATAAAACAATAAAACGCGTTTCCCCGTGTGCCCCCGTGTGCCCACCTCCCTAATCTATACAGGCTATATATGCGTTACACGCACGCGTTTCCTGCTTAATCCAAGAGCGAGAATCCTCCGGGAGCCCCGCGCCAAGGACCCCGAGGTGCGAGCCCCCGCCCGGCGCGCCTATTGTCCCCCCGCGGTGCCGACCCGCTGGAAACAGCGCGATCGGCCAACTCGGGGCAAGGCTTAGGCGTAGCCGCTCGTCCACTCGCCATAAGCATTAATAAAACACCGCGACTGACACGGACCGACCCATTACAGCCAGAACTTATGCTGGACTGGCGGGGGGGGGCGTCACATGCACGAATTACGGCGGCGCCGACTGAACGCGGCGCGATGCAAAGTGGATTTTGTTGCAAAGTCCAGATTGTGGCGGTGGAATGACTTGGACGGTACGGGACGGCCGCCCGTCCCCAGCGGAAAGCGCCGGAACCGCCGGCGTTAGCAGAACCTGGGTGTCTGCGGCGTCTCAGTCACTTACCCTCAATGGATATTACGTGCTCCCGGATCTGGTTCTGCAGGGCCAGGTCGTCAATGCGCTCGATCAGGTCGTAAATGGCGTAAATGTTCGGATGGACCGACTCGAACCTGTGTATCTCAGCTCTGATAGCGGCCGAGTTGGACAACATGAACTGGGAGCCCGGCGGGCCGGACTGGGCAGCTTGGCCCGATACAGTCCCCGAACCGAACTGACCCGCCCCTGATCCAGAAGAGGATCCCGATCCGAACTGAGACTGCATGGGCTGAGGCACGGGGACCGGGACCGGAGCCGGTACCGCGCCCGGAGCGGGCATCGCCGGCTGCGACTGCTGGGAGATGCCGGATACCGACACCGACACCGGGACACCGGACTGGTAATTCATGGTGGCGGCAGCGAGGAGCTCTTTCGGAAAGGAGGCGGATGGATGGTGTCTCCCGGCGGGTGCAGGGCAGGAGCGGTCGCTGCGGAGTCGAAGGATGTCCGCGGGATTCAGCCGAGTCCAGAAAAGAGCGCAGATCTTATTGCAACAATGTACTGCCTCCTACAACAGAGCGCGCTTCGTGCTCATATTATAACAACGTGGTAGCGGTTCATTTTCCCCTTTTCCTTCACTGTAATGGCTGGCTCCCTTTTTTTCTATTTATATGCGGCTAAACCAAAGCAGCCCCCTGGTTCTTTTCTGTTAGGGCCGGTTTTTTTCCTCGGGTGCTCAGTCAGCAGCAGACAATGAGAATCGGCTCATTCGAGGCGCCCAGCTCCTCCGGCTCGCTGCGCTGAAATAAAGGCGCCTGCGAATCCGCCTCGACTCCAAGCAGAACCGCCCAGCCCCCCTCCCCCGTCCCGGCAGCGTCACACATCACGTAATTGCATCTCACTCCAGGGGGGGGGGGCAAAATAAAGGAACCTGCATAAAATTTCAATTCATGCTCATTACGTAACTGCATATTTAAGAGATTTTTTTAATCCCATTTGAATCATATTCCATAATTATTTTAGACCGTTTATAATACGTTTATCAAATCGCAAATGGATTGGTCGCCACTCGGGCGGTCCTTTACAATCTGCACACCAACTTCAGGTGAAGCTTGTGTCTGATTAAAACCCGGGCCAGGGGGAATGGGCCTGTGGGTTCTGCAGCGTATTGTACCGGGTAAAGAAAAGCATATTCGCCCCTTTTTCTAATGGAGGGATGCCTTTGGGGGTATCGATTCGAAGCCCCGAAGCATCTGTGCCCTCCCGGGGCACACAAAGGGATTACTTAGCGTATGTCTGCCACCAGCGAGCCTTCTGGGAATGGGCTACCCTCCCACCAGCTGTCCAGCCAGAGTCACCGGGACAGGAAAGAGCCTCCCCCTCTGCCCAGGAAGGGGGGTGGAGGTGGGGAGGGTGGTGTTAAATCACACAAAGGGGGAGCAGGGGGGTTTCCTTGGGAACGCCAGCATCCATCAGCACACCTTGCCCCTCCGAAGGCCAGACAGAGTGCACAGAGTCATGTCCTCCCTGCACCTGCCTCTACTGGAGCCAATAGGCAGTGTGTACAGGCGACAGAGCGCCCCCCCACTGGCCAATGAGCAGGTCCAAACTGTTTCAGGGGGGCACATTTAAATCCACCCCTATTTAGGCCGCTTTTTAACTCTTTTGTGTCCATTATCATTTTGCTAGCATTATTTTCTTGTTGGAAGCCAGCATTTCAAAGACACTTCAGCTAAGAGCTTTTCAGCCCTTGTCATTAAGTCTTTTAGCTTTTGTTCTGCAAAATTAGCTTTGTCTGTTTAATAAACAATCATTTGACCCTTTATGTGGCTGTTTTGATTTTTTAATGTATCTTGCTTATTGCAATTTCTTTTTAACAAAATACATTTATCTCATCTAAAGCAATTTATATGTTTGCTTGTCTGCACTGGGAGGCCCTTTCAGTGTTCAAATGGTCCCTAAAGTTCATCAATAATGGATAAATTCATTTTCTTCATGTCTTTCAGACTAAGGAAATAAATCCTGGTTTCGCAATGCTTTGATTTTTTAATCCACTAGGCAGCAATAAAGTAGCCAGTGAGGAGTGCGTGTGTTACAGGAGTTTATACAGTAATACCAGCTAGTGTGGATTTGAAACCTAACTCCCCCAGCACTAGTGAACTGTAATCTCCCCCAGGGAGTGTCAGGCCAAGCAGAGCTGTGGCTTTCATAGTACTGGGCCCACCACTCAAACAATGCATTTGCATGGGGCTCCTGAAGTTTGGGGGGGGGGCCCTGTTGGCCACAAACAGGCCCCAAAGAGTCTTTTCGAGTGTGGCCCTAGAAACAACACACCCACCCATGTGGGGTAATGTGATACAAAATAAACATTATATGTTTCCAGTAGGAACATCTGGTAATGAACAATAATGAACTTGACAAAAACATCCTTTAAAACTGAAACTCCAGGTGAAACTCTACGTAAAAGTGATTAATTCTCACTGTTGACACGCCACAGCACACAGTGCACACATTGTAAACCTTCTATGTGCCCAAATAAACTTCACTGTAATCAAGTCCTTTTTGGGGGCTTTAAAAATAAAAAGAGAGACCTTCTATGGCATGATGTCTCCTAGACCAGACTGCAGACTCCGTACTTCTCATTTCCGCTGGATAGACACTTAGTTGGGCGGAAGAGACGCCCACCCACTCACACCAACTGGCTTTGAGATGTGACGCAAGCGCCATGGACCTAAACAACGTGACGCACCACCAGCCGCTCTACTGCCCTAATTCACCGACACGATTCCACGTGGGTAATCTGGGCTCAGAAACATATCAAAAGATTTTCTTAGTTGAACGGGACCTAATTTGAAACTGACAAACAACCAGAAAATTACACATGAAACATATTTATACTTACGTTTGAAGGACTACGGCTATTGTAATTTGATTCTGTTCGGGTGACACTTTTTCTGAATGCTATGTCTATAAGAATCTATGAATACATTGATAACATATTGACATTATAAACATGGCTATAAATATTACAAAAGCAGAACACATTATAACCATGTTTATTATGCATTTTGAATGCTTTGTGAAGCTCTCATCTATAATGTTCTATATAAATATCTTCATAATGCAAAGCATCTTATACTGACCATAATAATGCATTATGAATGTATCCGTAATGCATTACAGATGAAAGCTTCATTGGAGCTTATGAAATATAATCAACACTATAATGCCACATGACTGTCCATAGAACATGACCAAAGCACAGAAGAGCCTATAATGCTTTATTAATTCTTATACCAACCATTGTAATGCATTATGAAGGTATCCTTAATGCATTATAAATGACAGCTTCAAGGAAAGTGTTACCTTGTTTTACTTAATCAAACTTAAAAATAAAATGTAATTGAGGCCCTGAAGAAGAAATCCTTCCCTTAAACAAACTCAGTTCCAAAAATTGCATATGTTCATAATGAGATTCAGCTCCATATGGAACCAATACCTTGTAAACAATGTGCTAAATGGTTAAAAAAAGAAAAGCCATTGTAATTGTGGAGCTGAGAAGACCAGAGGATAATGAACGTCACACATGCAAAATTAAACCTTCTTCAGGAAAGGTAATCCGTTCTCGATGCCATTCCTATCTTACTAAGCACTGAGCCAAAATGGAAATATACATAAAACATAGATCCTGGGAGAAACACATTAATATATGAATCACCTTATCATATTACCATGGCCCATCTCCTTCTGTGAGCCCTTCACCGTGCAATTTCTGGGTGCCACATATTTTCTTTCAATCTGCGGATTAATCTTAATGAGCAGCGAGTCAACAGAGACAAACAGGAAAACGGCACTGGGCTCTCAGAAACCCGGACGACCACCGTTGGATGACTGAAGACATCCCAGGCAGCGTGTTCCGCATGTTTGTCATTTAATTAAGCTTCAGAAACGTCGCCGTTGAGGGACAGACTAAAGTTACGGGTGGGGATGAGGTCAAGGATAGAACGAGGCATAAAATGGAATGGAGGGAAAGTTTTCAGGAGGTCCAGGTAACTCCAGGCCATATTGCAGAAAGCAGCCCATTCCATTCCCCTTTATCATAATTATTTGATTCTGTTTAGCTACACCACTGTTATCTCATTCAATTATCAGAACTGGTCACAGTCCTCATGCTTGCCAATTTGAGCTCTTGTTCTCTACCGCCACCTGTTTTAGTTATAGTGGTGTTAAATCTCTACTGTGATTCCCTATCATTTATGTGCTCATTTTACACCCCCCCCCCTCCTTTTTAAGGATGATAACATTAACACAAAGCATCCTACCCAAAACTATCCTCCAAAGCAGCTTCAAATTTCTACCCATCTGTTGAGTATTTCATGGCAGACTACACCACCTGAGACCCTGCTGTGGTACCGTCGGATCTCTGTGACTCCACCCGTCATTGACCCATGTTTGTAACTTTTTCCATGTTGTCAAAGCAGGGATAAGTGAGGGGCTCCTCTCTTGATCCACTCTGACGCCCTCATGTCACTGTGGGGTATGAAAATCATTTTCCGGACAAATCCCGATTCAACATGCATTCCTGTTCCAAGTTAATTAAGAACGCCTTGCTTCCTCTTCTTGGTGTAGATCGCATGGGCGTCACTGTGACAATGAACAGCAATCATCAAGAGCAGGACAACGCCCACTGCTGGTTTTTAAAAAAAAATCTGTCCTATGTAATTACTTGTGAGCTGCAATCATTCACGCTACAGGTTTACTGCAAACCTAACCGCAATGCTCAACAACACTTGGGCTTGTTTTTTAAGTCACTGGTGGCAAATGCTCAGTTGCCCAGAGAGACCTGGAAAAAGGTTTCTGCATCTGGGGGTTAGAAAAACATCAGACAGCAGTCTGAGAATTAACTCCTAGTTAACTCCATGGTCATGGGAGAGGCTATAATGAGCAGATCTGATGACCCTCTCAGAATAGCATGCTGTCGATCTAGTATCTAATGAGTTGTCAAACTATTTCGTGTTTTCAGGGCATCAAAGAATCTTTAATTTGGCCGTGAAACATTTGCAGTCAGTGTGATGTTGCAAGTGGTGTATGAGAATTCTACTACCCACAGGCTATCTAAGATGTTTAAGTTATTAAATAAGCCACTTTTTATAATGCACCTTCAAGGATTCTAGTATATATTAAGCGGTTTCTTGCATCACTGATCCTGACCAGTAGGGGGTGCAGCCCAAACTCCTGTCGGCTGTGACTTGCAAATATTCTGAAGGGATTTTTGCCTCTGGCACCATCTTGCTCCAAATGTGATCACATCTGGCCAGCCTTTGCCTCACGTGGAATTCATCACCAATGCCTGCCCCTCGCTGTGTGTTAGCAAACCATAGGCATTAAGTAGAAGGACAATGCTGGCCCCTGAACACTCCCACAGTCCAGTCTGTTCAGGAAGAGAAGGTGTTCAGCTCAGATTTCACATACACACACGTTGAGGCGATGAGGTCAAACCTTGCTCACCTTGGCGACTCTCCGTTCACAGCCATTTATGGTCCCGTTAATTACGACACTCCGAATGAACGACACTCACCCGAAATACATTCAGTGACAAAAAAAGTTAAGCACCCAGACGGAGTGGTGGAAATGAAATGAATCTGCATATGGAGAACACTGCTGGTCCCATGTGAGTAGGGTATTGCCTCTCGTGAGGCAGGTCGGCCCACAGCTGTTGTAACTGGTCTTCGAGATCCTGCAGATTGGCACTGGCTTTGAGTTG
>JAODKN010000079.1:4295298-4305976 GCA_026774425.1 Petrocephalus zakoni
TCTTGGATCCGAGTTTGGCAAGTGGAATGCATCCGACTCGGTTTCCCCCGAGTTTTTAGCGGATGTGACGTTATTCTGAGTTCCGAGTTCCGACCTCCGAGGATAATGGAATGCACTATTAAATTGTAAATGAGTAAAAAAAATATGACAAAAAGGTGATTAACACACTATTGCGTGCTGAGTTCATGCAAATGGGCCAAACCCTATTTGTCCAGAACTGTGTTAATTCATATTTTATAGCATAATGTGGGCCTATGCACTAATAAAAATGAGCAGACGGCTACACAGAGGTGCCCAGCTCTGCGCCTTTAAAAACACGCTGCCAGATCTGAAGCACAAATCAGACAGAGCAGCTTTTCCCACTCGGAGACCCAACAAGGCCCAGTGTGACTCATCTTGGCCTCGGTCTCTCAAAATGCAGCAATGAAACTGAATGCACCAGCCCCCTATTTCAGTTGTTAAAGGGTTAAATGTGAGAAAGTAGCAGGAGAAGACCAGTCGTTGGTTCAAGTCCCAAGATGACCAGCTGTTGTAAGAGCTCATCTGAATCTCCCCAGTAATAAAATCCAGCTGGGGAAAGTGTGTTAAAATGTACTTGTCATCTTAGAACTTAGATGTGAAGGGTGCTAAATAAAAAAAAAGAGTGCTCTCTTATTCCTGTTTTTAAAAATAGAATCCCTGTTGTGTAATGTTTGCAGCCAGACCCGACAATTACCCACATTTCTGCAGAGCCTCTGACCTACAGAAGTCAAAATAGGCAGCTGGCACCCTGGGCGGAGGCTATGGCTGACTCTGCACAGTGTTTCCTAACCCTAGGCAGAGGCTGTGGTGAATCAGCACGTTACTCCTTAACCCAAGGTCAAGGCTGTGGCAATTCAGTGTGGTATTCCCTAACCAGAGGCAGAGGCTGTAGCGAGTCAGTGTGGTATTCCCTAACCAGAGGCCGAGGCTGTGGCAATTCAGCATGGTATTCCCTAACCAGAGGCTAAGACTGTGGCGATTCAGCACAGTATTCCCTAACCAGAGGCTGAGGCTGTGGCGATTCAGCACAGTATTCCCTAACCCGAGGTTGGGGCTGTGACGATTCAGTGTGGTATTCCCTAACCGAAGGCTGAGGCTGTAGCGATTCAGCGCCATATTCCCTAACCTGAGGCCAAGGCTGCGGAGATTCAGTGTGGTATTCCATAACCTGAGGTTGAGGCTGTGGCAATTCAGCATGGTATTCCCTAACCAGAGGCTGAGGCTGTAGCGATTCAGTGTGGTACTCCCTAACCTAAGGTTGAGGCTGTGGTGATTCAGTATGGTATTCCCTAACCAGAGGCTGAGGTTGTGGTGATTCTGTGTGGTGTTCCCTAACCCGAGGCCAAAGCTGTGGAGATTCAGTGCGGTATTCCCTAATCTGAGGCAGAGGCTGTGGAGTTCAGTACAGGGAATACCCTAACCTTAGGCCGAGGCTGTGGCAAGTCAATGCGGTGTTCCTTTTCCCAAGGTTGTGACTGTGGCGATTCAGTGAGGTATTCCCTAACCCGAGGCTGTGGTGATTCAGGGCGGTATTCCCTAACCCGAGGCTGTGGTGATTCAGGGCGGTATTCCCTAACCCTAGGCCAAGGCTGTGGCGATTCAGAGCGGTATTCCCTAACCCGAGGCCAAGGCTGTGGCGATTCAGAGCGGTATTCCCTAACCTGAGGCTGTGGTGATTCAGGGCGGTATTCCATAACCCTAGGTTGAGGCTGTGGCAATTCAGGGCGGTATTCCCTAATCCGAGGCCGAGGCTGTGGCTGTTCTGTGCGGTGTTCCTTAACTCGAGGCCGAGGCCACAGCAATTCAGTGTGCTGTTTGCTCCAACCACCTGCTGCTCCTTGCACACGACCGTCTTTGTTTCTTCCTTCCCCGGTTAGCAGGAGTTCCTGAAGCTGGTAAAAAAAACAGCTCAGTTGAATGAAAAAAAAAACATCAGCCTTCCTTTCTGGGCTCATTTAGCACACCCACGTGGTTATTTACATAATGTGTGGGAACGCGAGACACCGGGGGGTGGGGGGGGGGACAAATCTGAACAACGTGTCGGATTCAGTGGGATAGATGGGTAACGAGGACAATGACTCATGGAGGCCAGCTAATGTGAGACGTCAGGTCAGGCTTTCAAGCACCCTGCCCGTGTCTGAGGAGAGAGGGTCTGACTGCAGGTTCTTACGGCTTTGAACGAGGAAGGAAGTCCCTTCTAATACATTCACTTCAAAGCAGCCTTGGTGCTCTTGTATGCTTTCTGTGATGCCGCGGTGCTGCTCTCATGCCTTTGTTAGCTGGCTTCTACCTCAAAATAGGATGATAATTTTGCCAAAACGAATTTGCATCCTGGAAGCCCACAGGTGGGACCAGGAAACGTCCCAGCATAGGAATATGGATTGTGCATAGTTTGGTGGTGCATACTGTACATCTCATCTTGGTTACTTGCGTGAAAATGTAATAAACTGACAAGACGAAATGGAAAAGGTTATAAGTCCCCAGAATCTTGACAGGTGAGCTCAGAGCTCTGCTGAACTGCACTTTAGCGACCAGCAAAGGAGTCGGAGCTGGTGGGGGGGGTAAGAACTGGCATCTAGCAGAGCTATGCTGACTGCTTCCGCAGCCAAGACCAGCAGAGAGTCGGGTAATTACTGAGCCCCATGGATCCATTCTGTCACTCCAGCATCAACGCAGGAAAAAAAACACAAAGTTGTTCCGAAATCCCTCTGCAGTTAGTTTAGCACTTCTGAGCAGGATATGCTTTGCTATGAAGTATCTGTGCATTTTAAAATGTTCCATTTTTCCTACAATATTATTTCAGCAATGCATTTTGTCTTTCAGCATCGAAAAGGTACAACCTGCATCCATTGCTAGTGAAGCGTGCTGTATGCTCTGTCATTTTCATAAAGCACAGTTATGCTGCCTTTGCGATACTCTGACTTATAACTTTCAGGATACACGATGTCCAGTGGGTGTCATATAACAGTATTTGTAACTTCTAGTAACTATGGCATGGGTCATGCTAGTATTACTGTTATAAAAAAAATTACTGTTATAAAAGTGACTACATTAAATATTTTGGACTGTGTTTCATCAAAATATGTTAAGTACACCAACTCCTATTGATTGTTACAGCTGTATGAGTTATTTTTTTAATGAGAAGTAACCAATTCTTATTTTAATAATTTTTTATTGGATTTTATATTATCTTTACCTATTTTGGTGTTTTATTGTTTTAACCCATTTTAAAAGAAGCTTCAGAGAAAAGTCTTTATATTAAAAAAAAAATGTATGAACATCTCATATGGCAGTAACACCGTCAATATTTTTTAAGGTTTTTAAGATGTTTTTTAATGATTTTTATATCAGTTTTATGCATTTTAGCTATTCTTCATAAACTTTTTTAAAGAAAATTTTCTTCATTTAGCTTTTTTTCAAGTAAGATGTATGTGACATTGCTAGTGACATGAAGCTGGAAAAAAACGAATTTGTGTGTAATTACTACAGATAAGCGACGTGACGTAGAGTTTGACGTATGCCGAAATGACGTGCGGCGAAATGACGTGCGGCGAAATGATGTATACCGAAATGACGTATGCCAAAATGACGTATACCGGGGTTACTGTATATGTGCCTCTTAGTAGCAGTTTAACATGAATGCATGTCATGCTACTAGTTATGTGTCTTATGGTAGTAATTTATGAATATATATGCTTCGTAGTAGTGATTTACATGTGTGAGTACATTTGTTTTATAGTAGTAATATGTGTTTCATATTAGTAGTTTGACGGAGTGTCTGTGTTTTATAGACAGCATTAGCCAAGCAACGGTTAGCATTAGCATTCTGAGTTGTACTGCAAACTGGGATCAGGAAAGGACAGCTGAAGCGCCATTCCGCAAGCCGTGCCGCTTTCCCACCCCCTGCTAGCGGCTCCTTTCCTGCCGTCTCTCGCAGGGCTGCCCCAGGAAGAGCAGCATGCTTCCCTTTGAAGTGGACGGGGAGCTGGGCCAGGCGATGCTGCCTCTCCCTTTGACGGCAACTGGGGGCGACCCTGTTCCTGTCCAAAGACACGGTGGGGGGCACCGTGGCGCAGACTTATATTCCTGTTCATTTAATTTATTTCTGAAGTTGTTCTTGTGCTCTTCAGCTTGCAGCTTCTAGCGTCTTAAATCCATAAGCGGAAAACACCAATGATGGATGGATTTCTGCCTTTGAGAGACTTCACATGCACTGTCATTTTAATGCGATTAGTGACTCCATTCCAAATGTTTCCCTTTTCCAAAAGAAAAACCCAAAACAAACCACAAATACAGAACTCAGAAACAAGAACACTGATGACAAGTTTTTTCTTGCACCATTTAAAAGAAAAACAGGTCTGTTTACCTGGGATGTCTCCAGAATGTGTTTTTCAGAAGTTACTATCTTTGTGCCCCCATAAACACAGCGAGATCAATACACAGACTTCCAAAGAAATGAAGACACCTGCATAAATGGAGTCTGGGACACTGTACCAAGGAGGTCTGACACGAGGGTGAATGAGGAATAGGTAATGCAAAGGAAAAGCATTTCAAATGGTAAGACGTTACTCCCCATTGATTGAGCTGAAGTTTGGCGTCGTATTGCGACGTCCAGGTTCTCTTTAGAAACCCTCTGGCTGCCTTCTAGTCAGTCCTGTTTCTAGAAAGAAATAGAGAAGAAAGTCTCAACCTCACCCATGGGCTGGGGGAAGAGGTGATGGACTCGGTGCCGTGGCGACCGGGAGCATTGTGTAGTCGGCCAGTAGTGCTGCGTTCTTCACTGGCACTAACAAAATTGCTAATGCGGAGATGTGATGTAAAAACAAAGCAGCAGCCATATTTCACTCAAAGATGTGAGGCTTCAGCCAGATCTGAACAAACAGACGGGCCCCTCGGGTGATGGTGCACGCCCAGGCCTACGGTCTTCTCAAGGGCTGTATGATCTGAACCCTCTGGGCTAGACATGGTACACAGAATATGCCCTCTGTTATTTATTCAAAATTGATATGCATTTTTCAATCCATTGGATGCATGAATTCTTAAAATCACCTTTCGGTTGCAGGGCAGTGATTTACTTTTACTCCAGTTTTGGAGCGTGTGAAATATTCCGGAATAGCTGCATGTTTTGAATTTGTCTGATTACCTGTCAGAGTGATAAAATGATTGGCTCAGGACTACCAAAGGGTGAGATCATTCATTGTCAAACCAGTCCTTACAAATAGATAATATAAACATGTATATGCATGTTGATATATCTGTTGTAATTGTTCTCAGATCATTTACCCTGTTGCTCATCTGCAAATGGCTGCGAGCCAGACAAGCTGAGCCCCCCCTCCCACACGCACACACACACATACACACACACAATCACTCTACTGCCTGTAGAAGTCTCCACCCACCCCAGTTAAGACATACATTTCACTGTTAATGTGTTTTATCTGCACACCATAGCAGTCTCAGTCACCGGCCGTCTAACGGAAAGGTGTGCTATGCTACTAGCGTGCGGGGGGCGGGGGGCGGGGAGCTTATCCTCCTCTGGATACCTGAAATCTCTGGATGCATTTCTAGCTAAACATAGACCTGGTAAGAAGAGGGAGCTTTCCTGGCTGCGCTAAAGGTTTAATGTTCCAATTATTATGTCACACCCAAGAATGATCTCAATCAGCAGCAACCCTGGCCCAAACAGCAGGGGGTGCTAGAGTGACCTCTGAGCATTTTGGACTTGCCTCAGCATCTCTGGGGAAGAGGACTTCTAAGGAGAGGACCTTATATTAAAGCAGGGCTTATCAGCCACAAGTCCGCCCGCCCCCCCCTAGCGGCCATATCCCACGATACACCACGTCAGCGATGACTTCAGTGGACCATGACATTTCCACACTTCTGTGTTAAAACATTTGAGTGTCAGCAGAGGGCGAACTCACCGTGGCTTCTAATTAAAGATGATCCTCCAGGGTTACTTACAGTCTCCGGGACGGAGGTAATATGAAAGTCTGGGGATCCTTATGCCCCCTTTGGTCACTTCGCTTTGAAGTTGGCTGTTATGAGATTTGAATTCTGCCTTGAAGGAGCGCGTGGAGGGGGCAGCCAGCCCTCCGCCGCTGCGTGATGGATGATGCCGGCGCTATTCCGCTTATGCCATTAACCTTCTCCACACCGCTGTGCTGCAGTGCAGAATGGAGCTGAGCGTCACTGAAGATAAGTATACGAAACACGTGGGCGGCGCGGTGGCCCGATAGGTGGCGCCGAAGCCCCACGCGCCCCCAGGGCTGCCGATTCCAGTCCCTCCTGCTCCCTGGAATGTCCCTCGATTCCTCCCACAGTCCAAGAACGTGCAGTTGGGCGAATCACGGAGACTAAATTAGCCGTGGTGTGTGAGTGACTTCCTGTCCGGGGTGCCCCCTGCCTCCTGGGATAAGCTGCACTGCAGGAGATTAATAATGGTAAGTTATTATTAACTGCGGAAAGGACAGACATTTCAACAAATGGGCTCTTGTCAAGAAGCGGGAATAGCATGAAGATCACAGGACGCAGATCCCCTTGTCATTCGGCGCATACATTAAGTGACAGTTGGCAATAAAGCTACAGAGCACCTTATTGTGCAATAGTTTGACTGAAGACTGAAGACCTATTACTTCAGTGTGGCTTACCCACAACCTAACACATAACCCAATGTAATTATGGCTGCTGGTGCTGCTGAATGTTTTACCTACTATGCTTCTCCATTAGTATGCCAATGCATGTTCTGACCATCAATGCTCTGTGCCTTCCCGCGTGCCTGGATGGTGCCTGGGGAGGGCACCGTCTGAGCTGGAGACCTGGTGCAGTCCCATGGAGAGGCGGCATTGTGGATGTGACTTACGAACTGTAACATTGTAGGTGCAGCTTTCAATCTGCCACCCTACACAGGCTGGTGTGCAGAACTGACTCACTGATGGACTTTGGCTTTGACCTTGACCACAGTTTACACCATGCTTTTAGTGAGCAAGCCGACTGTACCTGTTTTCAATAATGTTAGCTTGTCTGGTGTGGTTGGGCAGCCAGTTGACCTTGGACCTCTAGTGGTTTTCTTTCTCCCAACTTGGGAGTTTTTGGCTCCTTTCCTCTGTTGTCTCTTTCTTTCTCTCTTTCTTTCTCCCCCTCTGTCTTTCTTCCTTTCTTTCTGTCTTTCTAAGCACACCCATGTAAAGCCCCCCCGGGGCGACACTTTTGTGATGGGCGCTTCATAAAAATTTATTGAATTGAATTGAATCGAATATGTGGAATTTGTGGATCTTCATGTGGATGTAGAAGTATGATTTTATGTCTGTGACAGTGTGTGTGGGCTTAACAATTTAAAAGCAATCTTATTGTCAGTAGCACCTAGAATAGCTAATATCT
This sequence comes from Petrocephalus zakoni, assembly GCA_026774425.1. Lineage (NCBI taxonomy): Eukaryota > Metazoa > Chordata > Actinopteri > Osteoglossiformes > Mormyridae > Petrocephalus > Petrocephalus zakoni. The sequence continues at coordinate 4,302,697 of JAODKN010000079.1, forward strand.
CTTTTTAATTACCTTTTAAGCAATTAAGTTAATAAATTAAGTGACCTGGTTGTGAAATGTAACAAATATTGGCTGAGATGTCCCAGAGGAGTGTTTTCTAACCATCCAATTAAATATCCATAACATTTTGGGGAAGAGAAGAAATTCTTGTTCATTTTTTTATTGGGTTATTCTTAATTTGCATATTTTCTAATCTTCTAACATTAAATTGTTTTTTGTTCTGAGCACATATACACTTCACAAATTGATAAATAGCTTTGAACATTCCCTTTGACTGCTGAAGACACACACACACACACACACACAGACCTTCATACCTATCTAAACGGCGACTGTCCATTCATTTCCATGACACCTAAGGGTGTCACGACACCCTTAACCCCAACGCAGCCCTAACCTTAACCATAAGTAACCAACCCAAATACAAGACTTTTGGCATTTTTATTTTTTTGATTGCATTAACAGATTTTTATAAAACTTATTTTATCCAAATGGGGACATAAAAAAATATCCCCAAAAGTAAGGAAGTTTCAGGTTTCACCACACTTAGGGGACATTTTGGTCCCCAAATGTGATCTTTTCAAACCAACACGCACACACACATATTTCTGCACGAGTGCTTCATTGTCAAACTGAAGTCCAGTTCAGATTTTAGGAGAGAAATTGCACAACAAAGCACAGCAGCATTGGGGTAATGATGGCGCACGTGGAAACGATGGCAGTGGGAACAGGGGTAATGGCGCAGGATGGAGTGGGCGGCTGAGGCGGCCCGCGTGACCACCGGGATACCTGTGGGCTCCCAGACACACCGGCCCAGGTAGCCGTCTGATTCCCACTCACAGGCACCAAACGGCCACAGGCGTAGCGAGCAGTGTGGGCTGCTGTCTGCAGGCCTCAGCGCTGTTCGGGAGCCATAATGGAATATTTTCTAGAGCGTTAATGAAATGTGGGCGTTCTCCATGCGAAATCGCTAATGCGCCGGCAGATGTAGCCAATGATTCCCATGATAAAGGCTTCATTTAATTCCACCAAATTGCTGAATATATTTGTCGGCTTATTCCCACCCTGCATTTGAAGGGAGGCGGGTGTTTCGGGCTGCGGGGTGGGGGGGGGGGGTTTAATGTGTGTCGTTCCCTTGTAGTTTCTGCCAGTTTTGTTTTGTTTTTTTTTTTCGGCCGGGAACCTCCGGCGGATCGTCCTCCTACAGCGCTGTCAAATTCCGCCGAAAATGGGCCACTTCTGAGAAGAGCGAGAAGCCCACACGCGCTCGCACGCACGCGCGATCCGGAGGCAGCGCCCCGCTGGAGGAGTCGCGGCGCCCTAGTTATGCTTATTCTCGCGACGGCTCGCTAAACCTCCGCGGCGGCCCGTGTTCAGCCTTGTTGACCCCCACTCATCATTCCCGGGTCCCTCCCCTCTCCCACTCCCCGATTGCCTTCGGCCCCCCATCTGTGTCAGGAAGCTGGTCCATGCAGCCCTTTGCCACCTCCAGATTCCCCTCTGTGTCCCCCCACTACCTCCCCACTCCACATGAACACCTGACATGATGTCACATCTCACAGCAAGCCACCAGAAGTAGGCAGTGATGGACACAGCCAGGCGTCGGAGGCGAGACTCGCTGGTGAAAGTGAGGCTCTTACCCTGAACCCCAGGCAGAGCCCTTTCTCATCTCTTTATATATACTGTATATAAATAAATAAATATATATATCTTAAAAGCCTTGTCACATCTAACAAATACATTCTCGAAACAAAGGTGTCAGTGAGCACGGCACAAAGAGAAAAATTCCTAAGCTAAATGCTTGTAAACATGCCACAAAGCATCTTGAATTTTACATACTAGGAAAAAAAATACAGCTTGTGCATTCATTTAGCTCTGAAACAATGAAAATCAAAAACAGATTGATAGGATAAAGTTTCTGGGGGAGGAAACATCTTTAAATCTGAGCCAAATGTAACGTCAAATATCACGGCTAATGGCTCCACGCCGCATAAATAACTGATAAATGCAGGAGGTGTCCGTAAAATACTGTTTTCAGCTGAAGGTGCTATACCAGTACTCTCTTTAGCCAGAAGTCTACCAATCTACTCTCTTTCGCTATACTGTTTTTTTTTTTTTTTGAGGTGCATCCTTTTAAAAGTCACTTCTGGTTCCGGGAAGGTCAGCACCAAGGCCTTTCTATCCGATTAGCCAGAGGAGAGAGAGAGACACCATTGTTAGGTGTCTGTGGGGCTGGAGCCGTTGCGAGGGGCTTCTACTCGTCCTAGTATGCCACATTCGAAATTATGTAAATGCATCACTGCAAGGAGGCGGGTAGGAATGGCTGGAATGTATTAAAGATTGCAGCGGTGGTGGGGGGGGGGGGGTGAGGGCTGCCATTTGACCATTTGAGCGTCTGCGGGTTACACATCTGTGGCCCCTGTCTGTCACCCAGTACCTGACCCTGAGATGGACTTTACTGTGAAAAATGACTTTCTCCGCAAACCGCTGAGATGGTTGTGATCCCAGTGTGATTGCGGGCTCTCTGGCCACGCTGCTGCAATGGAGCATTTTTTACCCACTTCCAAATCTGGGGCTGCATCTCCCACCTTTCTGTGCCAGGTAAATTATTGGGGCTGAATTGCCCGCATCCATGTCACAATCCAGGCACAGGCGCAAAACCCTTTATTGCCATTGCAATACACCATGTCACTGGTCACAAGTACCAGCGAAATTATTGGCCATTAACCCGACCATACATATACACAAACATCACAATATGGGAGACAGGTCGGGAAGACGAGGGATGTAAGAAGAACAGAGAAAACGGAGTTACATCGGGAATGAGGAGGTGATAAAAAAGCAGCTACCAGACTGTATCCAATATGGACTCTATTTAATAATGGAAGAAGACTTTTGTTTACAACTGATTGTTTATTTTTGTAGCAGTCAGTGAAAAAAAGAGTAATACATGTATTTAGGAAAAGAAAATATGAAAGTAAGAATTAGCATGATAGATAACGGTGATATTTTACGGCAAGTCGGAAAGTTCAAACATTCCCAGTCCCAGTTTAAGCCCAGATTTGTTTCACAGAGCACCAGCCAGTACTGCACCATACTTTCACACCTTCAAACAGCAGATTATCGGGCATCAGTTTACTAGGTATTTTAAAAGGCCACAGGTTCCCACTAATGGCGCTTTTCCACTGCATAGTACGGCACAGCACGGTTCAGTACAGCTCACATTGGTTTGGCTCAGTTCGGCTCGGTTTGCGTTTCGACTGCAGTTTAGTGCCGCTTT
>JAODKN010000079.1:4327062-4341461 GCA_026774425.1 Petrocephalus zakoni
ACATGAGTAAAAAAATAAACCTCCATGCCCTAAAGAAGGTTGAGTCTGCAGCCTCTGTGGGTATAGAGCCGCATAAAAGGAGAACAGAAGGTTGTTCTTGATTGGTTGTTTTCAAATGTTCCATAAATTTGATTGGCTGAAAGAGGCATGCTTCCAAAACAAGAATATTGTTTGCAATAAGTCATAAGTGAAGGTAGCCCGAGATGGTGGTTCAGTTACTTGCACTGTTGCTGTCACACCTCCAGGGCTGGGGGTTTAAACCCTTCCCCCACCCCGTGTCTGTATGCTGTGTCCTGTGGGTGTGTTTCTTCTGCAATCCAACAACATGCAGTTAGATGATTTGGTGTTTCTAAATTGCCCATCGTGGACAGGGACCGCCGTCCTACTCAGGGGGTGTTCGGTGGCGCCTGTGCTAGATAAGTGGTTGGAAGATGAAGGGACAAGCAAAGGGAGAGCATTTTAGAAAGAACTTTTCCTACTGAAGCCGACTAGGATGAGTAATAGGGGATACTTTGTTGTAAATGTGTGAGCATGCGCCCTGCCACGGGGATCATTATGGACAGAACGCGGCCTTGTGTCCTGTGTTTACTGGCAGAAGTGGCAGGCTCCCAGTGACCCTGTGTTGGGAAGACATGACATGAAATGACATGTAGTTTTACACTGCATTCATTTATGACCAAACAGGACCTTCAAGCTCTGGAAAGCTGACAGTTAACACCTACTGATTTATCGCCACGCGTATCGCATGACCGTGTACGCGCCTGCCACACTGTCCCATTATCCCGAGGCTCGTCGGAATGGGGGAGGGGTGGCCGTAGCACACAATATGGCGATTGTGCGCCGTGTTAAGCGCTCTTGTGAAAGGGCCGTGACACAAGCCGAGCTCGACGTGATCTGAGAAGATCCGAGAAGATCTTACCCTGCCCGGCCGACGTGGAACTTTTGCTTCTTGCCGTTCAGAGGGACACGAGCGAACGTCGCCTCTCCTCTTCGAGGGAAGGACAGATCGAGCTTCTGGGAAAATGTGAGAACAGTTATCTGTCAGCTTTTGAGGGCAATTCTCAAGCACGCAAACCGGATTCGAGACATTCCAGTGCTACCAAATATGAGCAAAACCAATGTGCCGACCTTTCGCACAACTCCATTTTTTTTAATACACCAGCCCCTTAAAACTCGATGTGTGGCGGATTCTCATTCAATAACTGTGTATGGAATGCTAAGTGTCTAATTCTGAGAGATCATTTTGGAGATTAACAATTTGCCCGCCCTCTTTAGAGCACAGGGTTTTGACAGGACTACACATTAAGGCAATTATGTATGTCCCAAGAGGAGCACTATTTGGCCCACTTGTCAGGATGGGGTGACCTCAGACCAGGTCAGAAAAGCTGTGCCATGGACCAGAAGTTCTAATCAAGAACTTGAGAAAAGAAAATTGGTACGGAGATGATTATTTTTCCACATTATGACTTTGTGTGCTGGAATAGCCTGCTAATAGACTGGTTTGTCCAGGTTAGTAATGGATGCACTGGGAAGCACCATAGTGCTGATAATCTATGGGAGTCTAATTGCTGATTAGCTCAATGCTTTGGGGGGGGGGCTGATAATGTGATTGACAATTAAATTAAGTGTTCTGGTGACGTAGGGGTGGTCCGGGTGATAAATAACCGGGGAAGGAGAGCCATCAACCAGCTAGAATGGTGTTATTATCACGAAAGTGCATAGCCTTGTCGTTCTGACTAAGAAACCTCCTGCTATCTTTGCTATTCAGACTCACTGGTCCACTCAAATACTTCGTCCCAAGTGAAAGTTCCAGACTCCAAATTAACTACAAACAATTTACAAGGAATTGCCATCAACAAGAATGAAGGAGATTACAATTTCATAGCCCACCCATTTGTCCATTTTCTGTAACTATTAAGGTTTGTCCAAGGTCCTGGAGGCTATGGGCACAAGGATCCACCCAACCATCTAGATATCGATCTACTTATCTATTTATCCCACCTTCTGTAATCACTTATCCTGTTCAAGGCTGCAGGGGTCTGAAGCCTATGAGCACAGAGCAGGGAACAACCCAGGATGGGGCACACACCTGGGGATCATTATGGACAATTTGGCAACTTCAATCAACCTCAGCATGCTTTTGGACTGCGATGGGCTGGAAATTCCATGGTGGCACGGTAAGAACATGCAAGCTCCACACACGTGGAGACTCAAACCCAGGTCCCAGAGGTACGAGGCAAGTGTGCCAACCACTGTGCCTCCATTTCACCATCCATCCCCCCAAATTCATAGCACCCCGTAGAAATATATTTTTTAGTAGCTCGGAAATGATGTCCAGGCCCTTCATTTACTAAATAAAAAAGACAAAATTGGAGCACTGACCTGTTAGTAACTGTTAATAACTCCTGAATTAGTCTCTGCTAGGGGGGGGGCGCGTCGCCAGAACTCCAGTTGAACCCGAGGTCACTAACAAAGGAGTCAGTGTCCCGTGATGATCAAGCTCAGCATCCCACTGGCTGCTAGCAAAACCGCTGTTCCTGAGTGTACATCCCCAAAAATAACGCCACACGTGTAACACAAGGAACACGACAGAGCAATGAGGAAAATGCAGAGAATCACGGCCACACTCACATCCCTTCCGAGACAAGCAGCTAAAGAATCTAAGCAGCAGACGGTGACAGACATGGTGACTGACAGGCAGAATTTCCAGTGGATGAAGCAGGTAGACTTACTCAAGCACCTTTCTTACGGGGCGGGAGAATAGCTGCGGACCTGGCCCAGTTTCAGGAGGACATATTGGTCTGAAGTCGGAAGCTTCTACGTAGCGCGCCAGGCCAGGTTTGGTGGCCTCTCTTTCCAAAAGGATATTGGCCGGAAGGATGGAGAAATTGGCAGAGGCCACGAATACCACTGCCGAAATTTCCCGGGCTGAGTGACGGAGTGAAGCTCGGGGGGAAGACGAGGTGGAGTGTCTATGCGCAGTCCCTTACGCATGTGAGTACAATTATAAGGACAGTGTGCTGGACAGAGCCCCGGCTCTTCATGTTACAGCCTACAGCACTGCATCAATTAGCAGAAGCTAAATGAAGTATGAGGCATGCACGTGTTGGGGGGTTTTCCCTCTGCCAAGTAAATATGACTGGGCAAAATCACCTGATGTATCGCCCAAAGCAACAATGCGGTTGTGGATTTTCCATAATTCACTGTCGTGCTTCATTCAGGCAGCAGACGTGCTTGTGCAGTGACGTCATGCGGGTTTTCGCAGGTTATGGCAGGTGTCATGTTGGCAGGTTTTAGCGCAAAAAAGTCAGGGTGCCGGCAGATTTTAAGGGTAAACATCTACTGATAAAGTTACTCTTAAGCTTAAGTTGCTATAAAGGGCACAGCAGTAATTGTATAGACTTATTTTTATATGCGTACAGTGCTTCTAATATTACTGCAAGTTTGTCTCATTCCATTTTAGTAGTGCAGTGGAAACGCGGTTTTATAATTTGGTTTAAGATATATTAAAATATATTTTTTAATTTCTGTGCCACCGCAGTAATTTAACAATGATACCACGGCCCCGCGCAGTTAATAAGGCTCGCATTAGGCAATCGGGCCGGTGCAGTCCGCAGCGCATAATTGAAGGTAAGCAGGGAAATGCGTAACCTTTCGTGCGGCAAAGTCACGGGCAAACGGAGAGCAATATTAACGCGTCTGGAGACATGAGCATGACACGAGATGCCAAAATGACGGCGTCACCCCCGATGTGGTGGCAAATGTGATCAGTGGGTGTTCGGGGAAGAAGCGCATTACTACGGAAGGATGGCAGCATCACGGGCGCGATAGTGACAGGGGGAACGGGAGCGAGAATACGCGTACCTTTAATACCACACTGCAGCACCTGGCGGCAGCGGCACAACGGATGCGAAGATCGCTGTCGCCACCCAGTGGACAAGTATGGCTCTGCAAGTCGCCGTCCCCCGCTTCTGCGTCAGAAAGGCACCCTGCAGATTGCACGGGTAAAGGAACAAATCCGATGCAAAGTATCAAGTGGCCCATCTAAAGCATTCCAAAAAATAAATGCTACTATCTTGGAATAGAAATAGAAATGTTTTTCACGTCGCTTTAACCATATGGCATCGCAATCATTCACTTTAACTGTTTACCCGTGTAATTCAATATACGGGTTATTTGCACATTTGTTTATTTATTTAAGTGCACGAAGCTCCGGGTGACCCAAGAACATACGCAGATCTGGATCAACAGCAGTGGAGCCGATTAAAACAGGTGGAAATCCAAAATCAAAGAGGAATTTACAACGGGACTGTAAATCTTGTTTAATGGTTCCATTCAAAGTGGCTTAATGCAATTACACATATCATTAACACACTGCCCTTAAAATGAGAGATATTATCCACGTAATCATCTGTTTCGTTCTGGTTTGTTTTGAGGACTCAACGCTTTCTGTGACCTCTCATTTAAACCCCCGCAGCGTGATATTATAACCGCAAATCCAGGGCAGCCCGGTGTGGGCTTTCTAACAGCGCAGACTGAAAACTCCATTCGTGAAGGTAAAGTCTTATAATTGGCTTTAATTTGGACGCTTCGGCCCGCGGGTTTTGCACATTAGAAGCTTTCTGGTAAGTTGCGAAAGTACTGCCTTCCAAAATCACAACTATGAATATTAATGTTCTAAGCAATAAATAAGACGTTATAGGAATCGGGGTTTTTTGTGAGATAAAGGATTCCCCCCCCCCTCCCCTCTGGGCTGAAGCAGCTTTGTGACGTTTCGTGAATTACCGCATAAACCCCATCAGCTTCATATTTATGCTGATTTCGCGGAGAGGAAACACTTCTGTGTCTCGGAAACGTGTTTACAAACAGTTTAAGAGACGGGAGGCTCTAGAGGTAATGACTGCGACTTAATTAATGCATATATTCAGAAGTAGAGATAATGACTATCTGCTTAGGGAGCAAGTGCGTCGTAAAGCATCGCATGCCCTAACACTCAGTTTCTAACCTGAGAATTTACCTGGTGTAAACTGTAAGATCCGCGCATGAAATTACAACGCATACTGAAAAGCTGCCTACTAAGCGCAGTGACTTTCAGCAGAAGAAAAGGGAGAGCTTCTGCACAGTGCTTTAGCACTGCAGCCTGGTGGGGAGATGCCGCAGGGGTGAAGGTAATTACTGTGCATAGTGTCGCTCAAGTATAGCCCTGTCTCGCATCTGCCGCCAGTGACACGCAAAAGACACCCTTAATCATAAAGGTAGCGCCCTGTGAACGGGGCCAGAGTCATGATGCAAACAGGCCGGACTGGGTCCTCCTCGCACATGGAGAGTTTTCATCTGCACCGCTTTCTTTATAATTATATGCATTGCGCCGCTGTGCTTTGCGAAAAAAGATGCATAATAGCCCGGATATAAATAGCATAGATAATTAACCACTAATTGGGCGAATTAAGCTAAGGGAGTGGGTTGGGATAAATGCGCGCGGTCCCTGTGGAATTTCGTTTTGACAGCCTCGCTGTAAGTGATGGGAGAGTCAGCATCCCGAGCAGGCTGGTGTGCCGATGCTGGCCTGCTCCCTCTCATGGCTCCCCTCCGCAGATCAACATTAACACGAACAGCCTGCTGCCGGCTGGCTCGCAAAAAAGACAATGGCCGTGCCTCTTGCTGTAATACTAATGCTAGCTGGTTTTTGTTTGGTTGCCATTGCAGATGAGCTGTTTGAATAGAAATGACCCACTTGGGAGGTCTGTACCGTATAATGTAGCTCGCAAACGGCGTATACTGAGTCATATGCGAGGTCACTCCAGTTAAGGGTTATTGTAATGATGATGACCGGGGTCTAGTCCCAGAATGACCCATTGTCGTTTATTAACAAAAGCTGCCACAGAATGTCGATAACGGTAATAACAGAGGTGACCGACAGGCATGGCGTAAACTCACAATGCCGGCTGAGAGCAGTATAAATATAATTAAACCGGAAATCGGTAGTGGGTGTTTTAGAAAAACGCCGGTGAGTTTCGGTGTCAGGGTCGTCGTTCCGGGCTGGATCCCGGACCTGAAGCTGGGTTGATTAGTTATGTTCTGCGCATTCGATATTTCCCAGCTCGTTTCTGCTTCATCAAAAAAAAAATGAAATAAATGTTAGTCACAGGCATGGAAAGGAAACAGCAGAAGCTCGCTTTTGCAACTGATGCTCAGCATTGGGGGCATGCGAGATGGTAGCTATTAGCTGGATGAAGAGGCCCCACACCTCGGCCACTCTATGGCTGCCAGACGGTCTCCTGGCAACCCGCGCACACGGCCACCATACGAGGGGAGGGCTGACCCGCGTCACTGCCTAGCGGGCCTCCCAGGAAACAGATGGACACTTTGGCACCGGGCTCCTGCATCCCGAGTCGCGCCAGCGGGCTGGGGAGTCAGGGTGGGTGGACTGTGGGCTGTGGGGGTTTGCCTGCCCGGCTAGGCCTTTGCGCTGCGCTGGGCCAGCTGTCCCGGGTACGAGAGCCTCTCCCCAACCCCAGATACGGGAAGGGGGGGGGCTCAGATTCCTCGAAATAAACCGTCTTCACACGAGTCACCTTTTTCGTTTACGCAAAGGACACTTCAGACATGGTTCGGGTTTTTTATGAAAATAGACCTGTTTGTAGTCCCCATGGGCGGATACATAAACACCTTTGTACATCTCTTGTACATTAACTGTACTGCAGGTCCCTTAAATCTCTAATCCAGTTACTTTTTGTAGTATATTTTGTAGCGGTTTTGTGATTAAATCATATTCATTATCTTAATGTTGAATCCGGGTCAGTCACCGAGTGAAATCAGCCACTTCTCCCTCTGAGTATGACGGCAGTATGGCTTCTGAGACGCAGGAGAGCCGAGATCTGAGTGCGCTTCCGAGGTCACGTGACCCTGAGTCATCGCCTCGCTCGCCGCTGTCCCGCCGCACCGGCTCTGTCACCCTCGCCTCCCTGAGGCGCGTGTTACTTCACGGGATTATTAATGGACATAACCCCGCGAGAGTTCCCCTCCCACAGACGAGCCGTAACCAACATAACGAGTGCCGACCGGCGCCGAGCACCAGGTAAAAATGAGAAAGAGGTCCACAGAGAGAGCGACAGGAAGTGTGGATGACGGGAGGGAGGAGACGGCGGGGAGGAGGCAGAGGCAGCGAGGAGGAGGCAGAGGCAGCGAGGAGGAGGCAGAGGCGGTGGGAACGGCATGATCAGCCTCAGCTCAGAGGGCTGCAGCGCTGACTCTGATTGGATCTGACAGGCCACAGGCATCACAGATGAAATTATTTCAGTCAGCGTGTTTTTGACAGGAGTTACTGAGGATCCTGATGCCTGTTTTCTGTCTGTCTGTCTGTCTATCTGCCTGTGTGTCTGTCTGGTGTATCCATCCATCTATCTAACTGGCTCTTTGGCTGGAGGGATGGAGGTATTGGCGGAGCCCATCAATACCACTGCCGAATATCCCGGGCTGAATGACGGATGGCGCTCGGAAGAAGCCCCAGAGGATTGTGGACATATACATCAGCCCGTCCTCATCTGTGTACACTGTAAGCCACTTTCTCCCCGCGCCCCATCACCCGGCCGGCTGCTCACTAACCCCGGTTCCTTCTCCCCGTGCCCCATCACCCGGCCGGCTGCTCGCTAACCCCGGTTCCTTCTCCCCGTGCCCCATCACCCGGCCGGCTGCTCGCTAACCCCAGTTCCTTCTCCCCGTGTCACATTACCCAACCGGCTGCTCGCTAATCCTGGTTCCTTCTCCCTATGCCCCATCGCCCGGCCGGCTGCTCGCTAACCCCGGTTCCTTCTCCCCGTGCCCCATCGCCCGGCCGGCTGCTCGCTAACCCCGGTTCCTTCTCCCTGTGCCCCATCGCCCGGCCGGCTGCTCGCTAACCCCGGTTCCTTCTCCCCGTGCCCCATCGCCCGGCCGGCTGCTCGCTAACCCTAGTTCCTTCTCCCTGTGCCCCATCACTTGTAGTCTGCTGTAGTCCTGACTACTGTCTTTTTGTAACTTGTCTGCCACATTCTTTTTAAAATGTGTTTCTGATGGAGAAAACTGACGGAATCTGAAATCCCCCGTTGCGATGGAGAATGCGATGGATGGGGTGAGATGCTCCGACCGAAGGCTGTGGGATTCTGGCTCCCTCCTCCAGTGCTGGACATGAGTTCGATGTGGTCCTCTGAGCAGGGCAGCTAACCGAAAAAGCTTTAGCCCGTATCCATCCTCGTACACATAGAGGAGGGGAAGTTTGAATGAGACCTTTGATTGGTTTGCTCCATAGAAACCGATCTGCTACGAATGTAAACTTACAGGTTTGATAATTTCTTTGGATCTAAACAACAGATCTCTGCAGGGCATGAAGAAGTCATGCCATATCATCAGTGCAAGGACGCGCTGTAGAAAATCCCTGTAACTCTTTCTCTTGATGTACTGAGCATCTTCTTTGATGCGACTCAAAAAAAAAAAAGATTTCAGAGTCCTTTGTTTATGCTCTGCGTGTCTTCAGCTGCATGTTAAGGAGAAATCCAAACGGCAAGGCCACCAGACACAGATAAGGTACATTGTATGTGTTTGCTGGAAAAACACAGCTGTGATCATTAAATTTTTTCTGTGCTTGTGTAACTCTCTTTCATTTGCTATGCAAATAAATTATGTAATACAATAATGTTGATCGTGTAAACAAAAGGGAAATTTAGTGATGAGTAAAGTCTTGATTTGAAATAGATTTGCTTCAGTGGTGTATAATTTGTAACAGGAACTAAGCCAGAGGTGTGTAATTGAGGAATATTATGATTCTCTGTTCAGGTGGGATGACTGATATGGAATATCATGCAAAACAGGAGTAAAACAGGACTATGGGGCACCAAGTATCAAGCAATCATTTTCGTGCACAATATTTATTCTGTGACACAAAATGCATTATTTAAGGACAAAATCAAGTAATGCCTCGATGCATTTCTTTGACAGTGAAGTCTTTTGTGGACAAATGTAACCGGAGTTTGTCTTCCTATGGATGAAATGCAGCAAGGCGTGACCTGATTTCATCATCGACTAATGCCTTTTGTGCACAGAATGCATTTTGTGCACGAAAACGAACACTTGACACTTGGCGCCTGATACGGAACACTGTGAAAAATGGATTGTGGATTTCTGCTGTTATCTGGGTCCATGAGCGATGAGGTACAATAGGAATTAGCAGCATTGTCATTTTCAGAAGACGTAAGAGGCAGTGACTCGGCCCTTTGCAGGAGCAGCGTGTCGGGGCTAAGAAGGAAAGCATTTTTATATGACAATAAGGCTGAAGCGTTAAAGATAACATTCAAAAGAGGGAGCAAATTAACAAATAGCTGTGAGGGGTTTATCTTCAGGCCCCTGCAGCGGGCACAGAGTAGTGAGGGGTGCTAGAGAGCCCTAATTAAAATGCTCTCGCCGGGGGTAGTACTGGTGTGTGCTGAGATCATAGAAAGCCAAGGCCTGGAAACATCACTTTGAGTAGGATGGGGTACATCTCGCCGTCAGGAGGACTTCCCTAGCCACTTTGGAACTACACCTTAACGACTCCATGGATCGTGAGGGTCTCCCCCAATCCCCAAGATTCCTCAGCTTCTCTCATGGTCACCACCCACGTCCATTCCCTGTCCATTAACTAATGAATATTCCAATGTGCCGGGTAGCGCCTTACACTTGCTTGGACATCACGCCTTGTCCAGTGGTTAGCAGTGGCATGTGGCCAGCTCTCAGACAGAGGCTTCCATCCAAAGTTTTACTGTCATACGTGCAGTGTACTGGTACAAAGCACGAAGAAGTTCTTACTCCAATGCTTTCTTGCAGACTGTAGCGGGCAACAACCATCATGTAACATTACATGTGCAACATTACTTGGAACATTACATCACTGAGTTCCTAAGCAGACACTCCCTTGCGTTCCTAACAAAATTGACCACCACCCCCTTAACAACAATCTCACTACACTGTCAGAAAAAAACAGTCCTCATAGTCCATTTTCTGTGCCTTTTAAGATATATAAATGGACTATTAGGAACATTTTTGTACCGCTGGGGTTACATTAATCTTGTTTGTGCTGTGGGGATGTTTCTTAGAGTCCATTTCTGTACCTCAAAAGGTACAATTAACTGCAGCTAAGGGTACAATTGGCAGACCCATGAGGGTAGAGCCCCAGTGACAAGCAAAGGTACAAATTGGTACCCTTTTTTCTGAGAGTGCAGCTGTTGCTTCTCTCCCGCATGGTTGAAGGTTAATGATAAAAGATCTTTTTAAAGTACCTAAACTTCACACCATAATTTTCCGGCGAAACCATGCAGCTCTAAGATGGATGGGTATTCTACTCTGTTTGAATCCGGATCGTGATTGGTCCGCTTCTCTTGCTTTCATATTCCGTGACACGAAGCTCATCAAAGGTAGCAATTCTGAAATGAAAACATGCATCTCTCACTGCGCTGAAGCCCTCTGTCGCTCGGCAGTTAAATACCTCCCTGGCTAAACCTCACATACGAAACACATTGTTATAGAGTCACAAGAAACTGGTGGTATTAAAAAAAAATGCAATGCATGAATTTTTCAGGTGTATGGCTGCACTATTTTCACTGGCAGGTTTCATCTTACCCCCCCCTCATTTTCGCCGCGGGAACGTGGGCAATGGCAAACCTATCCCTGGAAAATGCCAGAGCAGCGACTGAGTGCTTGCAGGCCGCACGGGCGGGAGGAAGATGTACATCCAGGCTTTACTCATCAGACTTCAGTGTCACTTACCTAAAAGAAACTGAGATCCTTGGCCAGGGGTGCCTAGACAGAAGATCCGGCCTAGTGACAGCCCGTTCGCTGGGGCCTATCTGGAGATGGGCGCCATGGTTGATGTTCAGTATCCCCATCGATGTGGCTTCCCAGAGACTGTCAGGAGAAGGTCGCCCCATGTACCTTGCTTGCTAGACTTCACAGATGCTAACCCAGAAAACCCACGCTGGTGGAAATCTGCACAAACTTGGACTGCCTTTGGTCTGGTGCCCTTAAAAGTAACCCCCCTCCCACCTTTCTGCATGGGGCCGAAAGCTGATCTTCGAAAGGAGGTCATCGGTGCAGCGTGAATGATGTGTCAGCTCGGGCAGGTGGGCAGTGTGGACACTTGCCTCCTCACGCGGGCATCAAAAGCTGAGATCTCTGACCATCATCCCGTGTGTTAGGGGTGCTGTTGGGCCACCAACGGAGGTAACTCTCAGTGAAGGCACGTACAGCAGAAAAGAACAGCAGAAGTGTCTGAAACACACTGTTTAAAAAAAGCACATTTGAAGCATAGCGACATGGATCAAAGGCTTTGGTCCTAGGTTGGCAGGAGGGCTGACAGAGCCGGCTGTCAGTCACACGGAAATGCCTCTGAGGGAAGAAAATCCCCGTGGAAGCAGCGATCATCTACACCAACTTTATCTCTCATCCTCTCCTGTACTGCGTGGGCCAAGTCAGGAGGTACACGGCGAACCAGCTGTTCCACAACCCCCCAAATTACCAGTGCTACCGTCGGCATATTTAAAGCCCAGGAGTAAAACGCGTCAGTTATTTACAATTATTAAAAGGCTCAGAGCGCTGCAGCATGATTTACAGTCTGATTTTCCAACCCACAGCAGGCTAATTGCACGATGAATACAAACAATATTATAAATATAGTACCCTTGTTATTAAACACAAAAGAAATAAAGCTCTTTCTTACAGAATATACTCAACATACTATTTCAGTAAGATGTTAATTTAATGTCTTCCAACATCTAATCCAGAAGGGGTCATGGAGAGACTGGATCAAATCCCAGGCACCGCAGAACGCTAGGTAGGGGACGCACTGGATGGGGTGCCAGTGTCACTCTCATATGTTTATGTATTTTTTGTTACTAATACTTAGGTTCGATGTGAAATTTGCACTTATTCAGTGGAACAAAGACGTTTCATTTCCTTCGTGGTGTACGCGGCACATATTGGTATCGCCATGTCTCTCCCCTGGACACCATATTGAGTTTTTATTTATTTATTTTCTAATGGCAAGTAAGACAAACACATGTTGACAGATGAATTATTCATTTTTTTCCCTTGCATGGTTGGTGCCGAGGGAGTTCTGAGACTGGCGCCAAATGAATAGCCTGCCAGTAATGAGTGCTGTCGGGCTCGGCGCTCGCAGGTGGCCATCTTCATTTCCGGCCGCCTCCTCTCGACGGACATCTGGCCGCCAGCCACAATCGCGGCTTACCGCTTCATTTTATTACCCTCTTAATGCTTTCACGGTGCCATTTACCCGTACCTGAGGACACTGCAGGAGAAGGACAGGCGAACTCAGTACAATTTAAAATGCTGCTGAACTTGAAAGCATTAAAGAGTTTTCAACTTTCCAAAAATAAAGACACCTGAAATGAGGCCATTTTGATTAAATGTGCATCGATGCAATGACTACATCTACTGGATGATTGCAAAATGACATCCTCGCGTTAGACGGTCTCAGTCCTATAGCTCCGCAGTGAAGTTCCTCTCTTTGTACACTAGAGGGCTGTATAGTAAAGCACTTGTACCTTTAAGGGCAAAAACGGTGAGTTTTTAAGTCTTTAAACAAATATTTAAAACTGGCGTTTAACACCGGAGCTGTTCACGCTACCTTTGGGTTTACCGAATGATTATGATAATGCGGGCATCTGATAATCCGTGTCCTGTCCTAGCTCAAAGTGTCCTCCCTGACATGGATTATTTGCATTAGTTTGAAAACTCATCGTTTTTGCCATTAAAGGTTCAAGTGTTTTACTATACAGCAATTAATATATTTGAGCTAGGGATTTGTGACCCACTATTTCAATTAAAAGGCCGCGGATTGCACTTAAGCGCTGCGTTCTTGCTGAGTGCTGATTGGCCAGTCTCCTGTAATCATGCGCGTGTCACTGCTGCTGATGCGGAACATCTGGATGAGTCTTTCAATCAAGGAAACACGCCACTCAAAGCGCAAGAAGAACTGAACTATTTAGCAGAGCGTAGGAGCCTTTCATTTTTAAAGTAGTTTGTAAATCCTTTAGTAGCTGGCATGGATTATCTGGTCACCCTAGGCCTAGACTATTTACCTCTGGGACTTACATAACAGTGCATAACAAGTTTGTATGATCAGGGAATTAAACGCGAATACCAGCACAAAATTGGGTTTACTTGATAGATGTTTATTTAAATGTATTAACTGTGAATTCAGCCGATATACCTCGCTTGCTACGGCAGGCAAGTGTAATTGAAAGATCGCCGGTTCGAGTCCCCGAACCGCAAGTACCGCTGAGGTACCCTGAGCATGGTACCGTCCCCAAGCACTGCTTCCCGGGCGCTCACATAGCTGCCCCCTGCTGTGCCACTATGACACATGGGTTAGAAGCAGAGGACACATTTCGTTGTTGTGGTGTGTAAGTAATGACAATTAATCACCTTCATTTAAAGGAACACATGGAAAGGCATAGATTATCGTTGTCTGTGTGTGGAGCTTTGAGTTTAATGCCAAGCAAATGGTATTTTAAATACAGCAAAGCTTATTGTGATTTGCACAATTAAGGAAGAATGTGTGTGTATTTTTTAAATGGCTTGGTTCTGTCATAAACTGATAAACCAGGCAGGGAAAGGCCACATTAGAACTGAACATTCTGTGAATTATCTTTATAAAACAAGAACACTGTACAAAAATCTTAACACGTATATGCCTTTCTACAGACGCTGTCTTGTTTACATGTTAACAATGGTTTTTCATATTGTTTATATGTATACTCCAGGTTGTTGTCATACAGACGGATTTGCGCCATTGACACTGTGCAGTCACGGATGTGGGTGACCTTGAACAAAGCCCAGCTTTTGAGAAATAACTTTTCCATTGAAACAACAAAGAGTTTTGTCTTCATTATCACATATATAATTTGTGATAGACTGGCATTTTTATCTCTGGTGTATTTCGACTTCTTGTAGCTTTTTTCCAAAGCAGATTATAAGACTAACCATGAATATTTTACTGGGACAATCTGGGTTGCGTCGCCCGCTGACGGGTAACTGCCACGGGCGTCCTCGGGGGAGCTGATGAAGCATGTTCCGTTAGCAGACACCTTTCTCCATCCCTGGGCTTCCATCTTGTGTATTGCAGTATTTCTTAGCCCCATGCCACTGACACACTCCTTGCACAACAAACAGCATCTTCTCTCAACTTAGATACAATAAACTGAGCTTCACAAGCAGCTTGTCGGAATGCTTTGTTTTAGCCTGGGCCAGGGACTATCCCGCCATCTACATGTCTAAACAAACATCTTTCAAAGGGTGTTTGTATAATTACAGATGACAATGCCTCACAGCAAAGCAGTATATTACATTTTGATTATGTATCCTATCTCGCT
>JAODKN010000079.1:4346810-4362824 GCA_026774425.1 Petrocephalus zakoni
CCCCTCCAGCCTCTGCACAGCCCTGTGCTTTCAAGGACAGTAGGAGGATGATTTGTGCCTTTCTGTTGTCTTTTGGTAGATGTCACTCAATCTGTATTCGGAGATATTGAAACCAAAACAAGAAACCCTTTTAGTTTATTTTCCAGCTATTGGGTTTTGGCAGTAGTGTTACTTTGTTGTTGGGGTGTGTCTGACATGGAATGACAGCATGGCCTCATCTCTGTGCCCCAGAGCTTGTTTTTCCAAAGCTGCTTTATGACTGGCTGAGTTTTTAACACGCGCTTCCAGAAGACTTCCGGTTCTTCCGAGGCGCGGGCGTAGCAGGAGAGTTTCTGGAGTTTAGCCTTGCCCGGAAGAGCCTTGTTGAAGGAAACGTAGATGTGAAGTGAGGGTGACTCAGTGTGACAGTCAATCCAGAGAGAGAGGAAAAAAAAAAAACATAACAAACATTACCATGGCTTTAATGACTTAGTCATTACGTTTGAACAAAAGAAACCTTTCAGATTTCATACATCCCAGAGATGACTCAAACGAAAGTGTTGGCCTATGCCGGTCAAAAGCGTTTTCTTCACTGTACTAAGGCTGTATCTGAACTCCAAGTACAGCTTTCCTCAGTCCGTGGATCCAGACAGTGCTGGTCGTGGCCGCGTCTCTTTTGTAAGATTTGCGCTTGCTATTCGCGGTTTTGGTAGTTTTATTGGTGGCAGATCATTTAACGGTTAACTTAAAAAAGGTTGATCGACCCGATGCAGTTTTATGTCAGTAACTTACAGCAAATAATTTTAAGAGGGAAATGGAACCGATAATCCAATTAAATTGGCATTTGTTATATGTGCCAGTAAGTAATGCCACTGTGAGCAGATGCTATTATGGCACTAGAAGAATTAGCTTGTGCTATAGTTTTAACACTCGTTACGTTTGAACTCCTCTCAGTTAAAATATTGTGGATCATTTTGAATAAATATGTACCAACTAAGTTGGATACGGTGGCCAACCTCTCTCTCTGTCGCTTTCGCCTGGCAGGAAATGTTTGAAGTTGCCAAGAAGCTGTGCTCTTTCTGCGAGCGCCTGGTCCACGATGAACACCTGCAGCACCAAGGCTGGGCAGCCATCATGGCCAACTTGGATGACTGCACACAGTCCTATCAGAAGCTGCTCTGGAAGTTCCAGAACGCCTACATGAACTACCAACAGGACATCGAGGACATCAAGCTCAAACTCAGCAAGTATGTCTCTCTCTTCTGTTTTCATTAGTCTTTTGTTACCCAGGTAGTCTGGATGCACACAGGGTACTGTAGAGAAGTTTCAGGCCGTCAGTGAAAATGGTGTTTGGATGATCTTCATGTTGGTGTAACACTACGACTTGGCTGTCAAAGTTTGTCAGTTTAGCCATTTCTACTGTGGTTTTCTGACTTGACCCATACACCACCTTGTTCAGCTAATCAGTACCTCGGTTACTTAACTAACTAAACTTACCAAATAGATGGAATGGCTGCAGCGCCCCTGAGGAGAGATTTGGGAGCCAAAGCAGTGTCGTCACACTGGACAGTACTGCACCTGATGTCGTTATTGATCTCAGTAAAGAAGCTTGGTTTGGTTTGTCAGCTTTTTTGGGAAATGGTACTTGTGGCCATTATTTTAGAAAATACTTGACATTCGCTGCTTCTTAAACCATATATTTAATGACTGTGGTTCTCAATATATTTGAACACTGAAAAAGAACTAGCATGCTGGATTGTTGTGAACAGTGCAATTGAGGCATTCTTTGCTTGCTCATTGCTCAACTCCCTTCCGTTAAAAGACTTGTTTGGGCAGCTTGTTCTCTGAGGGGTTATTCAGTCTCGTCACTCGAATGAATGTATTTGAATATATTTGAATGGAGTTTTTGGCTGCTGGGAGTATTTGCAGTTCGGTTAGGACAGACTGTGCTTGAAGGTTAAAATGGTTTCTTCAGGAGAAAGATGACAGATGTGAATAGCAGGGAAGGCAAGTCAAGGCTTTATTGTCATAGCGCCCATGAATATGCAGCATACAAGTAGTAAGTGACAAGGGAGTTTCAAAGTGCAGAAACGCCACAGAGCAGAAGCCAGAATGATCATCTTCACACCACGTCTCCTGGCGAAGGTCACGGTGGCTGCCGGCTGGATCAGGCTGGAATTGACCTGTTCTTCCAAAGGCACAAACCCCGATCTGATCCATAGATGTTCCCACGCTTGCTGGGAGATGTGTGGATGTACATTGAGGTTCTTCTTCCCGATTAATATGAGCCACATGCCCGTCGTCACACCTCCGGCCCTTAGACCAGCTGCTTCTGCTCCTCTGACCATTGGTCGCTCTTTCTTGCTCGGTGTAGCTGCCTGCAGTCTGCGGGGAATCACGGCTCCGGTGCAGTAGATGCCGTGTTCTCCGGTTTGTCCGTCAGCCAAATTCGCCGAAACGCTGGGTCTCATCAACGGAAGGACTCCTGGGTTTTCTCAGCCCGGATGTCCGTCGGAAGGCATGAGCTTATGCCGTCACTGTGTATCTAAGCGTGAATGTTAATAGTGTGCATGCACTTGGGAGAGGTTGGACTGGAAGCAGTCTACCTGCAGAACACCACAGGGTGGTGCTAAATGCGCCAGGCAGACTCAAGTCACAGATACGTGCAAATCCCTCCAGGTTAGACGGCGGCCAGCGGTGGTGTGATGATTCATTTCAGCCCACGGGAGGTCTTGTAGCCTGGGGCTCAGTATGTTAACATGAAGTGCGCTGAAGGAGAGCCAGGCCCGTTTACAGCCCGGGTGTCAGGGATGAATTGTCGTTTGTCCTCCAAACTCGGGGATGCGCAGGCTGCATGAGAAATGAGAACATCTGTCTGGGAAGCAAGACCGATCATCAGGATCCGGCCTGCCATGGGATTCCGGGTTTGAGCCCGCGGAACCATACTGCTACATTTCACTGCTCTCAGTGGGCTCGGCCTCAGTGGCAATATTGCATCACTGGGGCTCCTCCACAGCTGCGGTTTCTCTGTATCTGCCTCCTGCTGGGAGGGGGTGCAGAGTGTGCCGGCTACTCCCATTCAGAGGGAGCACTGTGCGTCACTTTCTTGGGGAATTCCCAGAATCCTGCTGTGTTCAGTGTAATCACCAAAGAGCCTCAAAGTGAATCCAACGGGATGTTTTGAGAGAAGGCCTTAAATATATGGATGACTTTCAGCGTTACGCCGTGGTCCTCCTACCTTTCACAGTGTATTATACCTGAGCAGATGGAAACTGTGCCAGGATGAAGGTAATAAGCTCTGAAGATCCTGCAGGCTTTCAGTTCTCCATAAAATGGACGTCCAGCCAGGATCTGACCTTACCTCCAGGCCTGTCCTGGGGCTTTGAAACCTAGCTGTATTTCCAGTTCATACTGGCTGCTGTTTATTGTGGACAGGTTATGTTGGGGGAAAAAAAAAACATCTTGGCATGTCGGTTCAGTCTAAGTGGAACCACGTTCATGTGAAAGGAATGGCAGCTTATAGACGGCAGTGATTTTGGTATGCAGGATGCTGAAATGTGGATGTCATTTTACAGACCTGTTAAAAAGCTGTAATTAGGCCAAACACTCATGCTTTTCATTTGGCGTAACATCAGTTTTTAAAAGGATAGATGTCAAAATTTTGTTTACGGTAGTGCCCGTGCGGCTGACGAGTACACATAATTATGAAGAATTAGGCACGTTTTTGACACAAGTTATGCTTAATAGCTTTTAAAACTGATTTATTATTCAAGATGGAATGAGAGGTAAAGGAATGTTAATTTTAAAAATTTAGTCCGCGTTCATCTAATTTTTTTTTAATGCTTCGGAGTGGTTTTGGAGTGCTTTTAAAAATTATCAAGGCGTCCATATGACATGGGGTGATTCATCGCACACGTCCCTGCTTGACACATTCAACATATTAATGCCAAAATGATCACATTTTAAGAAATGTATGAAGGATCCAGTCAAGTCCTTGTCACAAAAACCAAAGCTAGACATGGAAAGCATGCTGTGACCATTTCCTCGCGGTCTGCTCACTCTTTTGTCTCTTGGAACATTCATTGAGGGCAGTGGGCTTCGTCCATTGGCCCGGCACGTGACATACTGCCTTGCTGTCTTCGGCAGGCTCTTCAGCTTTGTGGGATCCAGTGGCAGGAGCAGGTGGTGCTGTCGATTGGTTCTTTCTCACCTTCAGCTGATTGGCTTTCTGATCTCGTTGTGGCTGCTTTTGCCCAATGATTCTTTTGCATAAAGCCAATTTAAATACCCAATCAGCTAGAAATACTTGGATGCTTCTGGTCCTTGGAGATTTTAAACCAAGTTCAGCACTCGGTGAATTTATCCTGTTTCGATAACCTGGGCAAAATAATCCAAAATAATGAAACTTTTTTTTTTTTATAAATGGTGTGTTAATCTCACTCTGGTAGATGCCAGATCAGACATGGTTACTTAGAAGGTCAGCTGGAGGACAAGCTGGCAGGTACCGTACCGTCTAGAGAGAGAGTGCCACTCTAGCACAGTGCTGTCACTCTCCCTATGCCATTTTCTGCAATTTAAACACTTCCCTTAACATTTGTGGCAGAGCGTCAGATTGTCTGTATGCCAGGATTCTAGAATTTTTTTTTTAAGGTCGGGAGCATAAAAGGGACCATAATTCATATAGAAGAGCCAAGCGTATCATGAGCAAATGACATGTTTTGAATCAGTGATTGACAGGGAAGGGCCACTCTGAGGGCCAATCGGCAATCAGCTTTTCTTAGGCTTTGCCCCATCTGACACATGAGAACATCATTGTGAGCACGGCAGGGTGGTAACAGAGTTCAGATGGAGCCTCTCTGAGCCGTACCTCTGTTGGCACGTCGCTTGGAGCGACGGTAATCGAGGCGCCACTGTGCTGACCCAGCGCCCCCCTGTGGCTCTCGCCGTCCCTGCAGGTTGGGCATCGCTGTGGCAGTCATGGCCCGCATCCCGCTGCTGGAGTGCCTAACCCGCCACAGCTACCGGGAGAGCCTGGAGAAGTCCTCCTCACCGCTGTCATCCCGTGACGGGTGCTCGGTGGACTCTGTGCCGCGCCCCAGTGACACGGCCGGCCCGCCCGTCATCTCCCCCGAGGAGGAGCCGCGGGCCGTCGAGGCCGGCATCGGGGAGGGGAGCGAGATGACAGACAGCAGCGTCTTGAGGGCCGCACTGCAGGAGGCGGACTCCCCCGAGAGGAGCGGCCCGGCTCAGTTCAACGTCAGCCTGCTGGACTGGATAAACGTCCAGGACAGACCCAACGACGTGGAGTCGCTTGTCAGGAAGTGCTTCGACTCCATTAACAGGGTGCAGAACTAACCTCGTTTTACTGGGGGTAGATGCATATTTGCATAAGTGCAGCGTGGAGCAGAAGCGAGGAAATCTAGCTTTTTGGGAGAGTTTCAATGTGTAGTTTTGAGCTCAGTCGCTTAACTGATACTAAGACATTTTAAGAAGCTTGCAGCAGACAGATGTTAGTTATGCATGCTCACTGAATAATTAAAATGTTAATTGAAAAGTAGATTAATCATTTACATTTTTGAATAGGAGATTGTTTTACATAGTGTTTTACCATATGTATATTATTTACAACAACAATGGTCAAAAGTTTAAGTACACTTGCTGGAAACTTGGAATGTTTTATATCATATCAAAAAGGTGTTCATGAACTAGGAATGATCTCAGTATTTGATTCCTCCACATAGCCTCCATTTTCTCGATAACTGCTCCCAGAGACGTAGGATGCTTGTGGGTTGCTTTGCTGTGATCCTTCTGTCCAGTTCAGTCATTACCTTGATGAAGGCTGAGAGACTGCACAGTCATCTTTGTGGTAGGGCATGTGAGATGCCCCGACAGCCATGCTGGCTGAGATTGGCTTTACATTCACTAAAGATTACCAGCAAAGCAACTCCAGTTTGTGACGCCGCCTTGCGATGCTGGAGAGTAGGATACGCATATTTCAAAGCTCATGCTTTGTCTTGGGAAGATGGAACGGTTTGCCCCAATAACTTCAAACTGAGTCCTCAATTCACTCATATGGTGAAGACGGACATCCTCTCCGGTTGATAGACAAGTGCAGACAGTTTACAGGTTAGATTTGTGTTTCAAGCAGGAGTGCACAGATGTTTGACTGGTCCTGCATGTCAGGTAGACCTTGCAGACGTGTCATTGATGTGGTTCGACTGTTTTTGCCTTCAGCTTGATCCGAGAATCATTCAGCCGTTTCTGGCTGAATGCCGGGACACCATCGCCAAACTGGATAATCAGAACATGAAGGCCATCAAGGGGCTCGAGGACAGGCTGTATGCTCTGGACCAGATGATCGCAAGCTGCAAGAAGTTGGTCAACGAGCAGAAGGAACTCGCTCAGGTCAGCCCATCGTGCTGCGGCCAGGTGCTGCAGAATTTGCCCAATGTTTAAATTGACACAGGTCATCATCACCGGCTCCCTCAGAAAACATTTATCCTGCATGTTCCCCTGTCAAAAGCAAAAGTTCAAACACAGACAAGTGTGGGATTTCTATGTGAATATGCTGCTTAATGCGGCTGTGTATTTTTATTTATTTATTTTTTTATATCTGGGATAAACTTGTTTAATGACCAGCAGATGGCAGTCTTTGACAGAAAATCTAGTTTGAACAAAGGCTTCATACACTTAGATAACACATGACATTCTTGGGCACTCTGAAACATCCATGGAATGCTAGAACTGTTAAGTTTTTATTTTATGAACTACACTGTGTATTTTACCTTCAGGTCTCATTGCTCATTCAGCTCTTAAAGTTTGTGTCATAGTGCTTGTCAAGAGAAGGTTCTCTTCTGATAGGATACATTATTCTGATATTAAGCTGACTGGTTGCCCCCAAACCCCCCCTCCCCCCAGGGATTTCTAGCCAATCAGAAGAGGGCCGAGAACCTGAAGGACACCTCGGTGCTGCCTGACCTGTGTCTAAGCCACGCCAACCAGCTGATGATAATGCTGACCAACCACAGGAAGCTGCTTGACATTAAACAGAAATGCACGACTGCCAAACAGGAACTCGCCAACAATCTGCAAGTCCGACTCAAGTAAGGGCTTCCAGCTAACGCTGATTGCTAGTGAATACTTCATTTTTTTGCCTATAAGCTTTCAAGCGGGGAAAACTTCGTGTATGTTAATCTCAAATCTAATGCCAGGATTAGTAGATGGCTTAATGGAATAAAATTTTCAGCGCGGATCAAGTGCCTGCAGCATGCAGAGGAGCAGAACAGATTGCGTGTAGCTGCACCGGGGTCTTGTTTTAGAGCTCTAACGGATCAACAGAGCGACGATTCTCTGCTGGCTGGCTGATACTCATAGCTAATGGATAAACAGCATAAGCGACGTTAGCCTGTTTTGCCTGCTATGGAAGTACTCTTCCTAAGAGACTGAAAATGCCAAACGTTCAGAAACGGAGTTATGTTGTACATTTGCCCCTCAAATATATGTTCTCTTGGCTCCAGGGTGTTTCACAACCATGTTCAGGATAAAGCCCTATAAAGTCAAATGTATGGAGATATGTTCCTTTATTCTGTTAAATGGTTAGATGAATACTAAACAACTGAGCATGAATTATGGGTTTTCATTTTTCCTTGCTTGGGGACATGTGGGTGCTTAGTTTGGGGGTCTCCGGTTATGCCCACAGCCAAATTATGTGACATAAGTTGGGGGAATAAAATGGTGTGGCCCAGCATTCTGTGCATTTTTTTCACCGGAGAGCACAGCAAACATTTGTATTGTTCAGCAGGGGGAGTAACAGCAGGGGGCAGTGCAGGCTTTGTGACCACGGTGACCTTGCTGTGCAGAAAATGTGGGCAGATAGTACAGTAACGAGTATCTGTGTTAGACACAGATTAATTTAAGCATGTGTAGGACAAACGATGGAGTCACCATATCATCTGAATGGTGGATGGTTTCTGTTCGTTTGGAAGCTGTAGTGTAGTACTGGGCGATATGACGATATTATCGGTTGTAGGCTCGTTGTAGGCTTTGGATACACGCAAAGCAAGGATATGATTCAGCTTTCAGTTTAGCGTTGAAGCCTATGTTTATGACACCGTCTAAAGGGAAAAAACATGGCTGTTAAAGTGTGGCATTTCACAGGCATTGCCCATTGTTTTAATGGTGTGTCCACCATTCTTGTAAGTTGGGAAGTTCGGTGTTGTCACATAACCAACTTCTGCCTTCCAGTCCGCAGCCAGAATGTCAGCCATTCAATGCAACTTCCTGGTGGGAATTCCAGGCACCTTCTGTGCTTCTGTGCTTGTGAGGGGGTTGGACAGCTGTCATCGTTTATCTGGATATATTCATTTTTCAGACATCACGCGGCCCTATCGTAGTGTGGGTTATAGGAGTTTTGTGGTTGTTTGGAATAGATCTGTGCAGAACCGAGGCCTCGGTGGACCAACGTCATGGTTCTCATTCTCCCTTCGCCGGACACCAGGTTATGGCATCAGCTCCTGCCAGCGCCTGGTCCACGTCTCACCTAATTTTCCCGGCCCCCCCCCCCCCCCCGCGGCCGTTAGGTGGTGCTGCTACGTGATGCTTCACGCGGACCAGGACGGGGAGAAGCTGCAGGCCCTGCTGCGGCTGTTGATGGAGCTGCTGGAGAGGGTGCGGGTGGTGGAGGCGCTTGGCACGGTGCCGCAGATGTACTGCCTGGCCGTGGTCGAGGTCGTGAGGCGCAGGATCTTCATACGGCACTACAGAGAGGTCAGGAGCACGGGTCCCGGGCCAGCTTGCTGGGAGAGTCTGCTGCCAGGGGAAGCTGACTCACTCTCGCTGTGTTTCTAGTGGGCCGGTGCCCTCGTGAAAGACGGAAAGCAGCTTTATGAGGCAGAGAAGGCCAAGAGGGAAACCTTTGGAAAACTCTTCAGTGAGTTATCTCGAAATTCCCGATTTCAGCCGCTCTCTTACACAAGGCTTTGGCACAAACATTTGTGTTTTTTTTTTTTTTTTCTCTCTGAAACAACATGTTCTGGGCACAGTGTGTCTGGGCATATTTTAGCAGCTATCTTGAGACATTTCTTGATCCAATTGCAGGGAAATCTTTTCTCAGAAACCGGTTGTTTCGGGGCCTCGATTCCTGGCCTCCCACGTCATTTTGCGTAAGTCTTTAATGAGTTTACACTTGTCTACTTTGTGAATCCGTAAAGTCGTACTAAATTCTCTCGCTTCCCCTTTGTGGGTGGGCTGGGTGAATGTTGGTGTCGTTCATGTTCCACAGACACGAAAGCCCCGGAAGTTTGACTTTGAGCTCCCAGACATTTCCCTCGCTGACCTGCAGTATTTGAAATCTTGCTGCCCTTCCGAAGTCCAGCCTTTCCTCAGGTGCGACACGACGGTGACTTTCGGGCAATTGCACGAGACATCAGCTCCCAGGAAGCTTTGATTTGCACTTAATTGTGGGGTGTGTGAAGTGGAAACTTGGCATCGGATATTGTTGAGTGTGACCAGATACCACCTCAGGAAATTTCATGTAGATAAAAGCTGCTTCCACTTGATCGGAGAATGATATGAAGTTTTGAATTTTATCTGGCCTCTGGAGTGAAGATAAGACCATTTTATTCCTAACTGTTGTCGAAAGACTGCTATCCAAATTGACAGATGTTAGAGGATGTTATCTCAAAGGACACCTTGAGCTGAACACGAAACTGAAAAGCCATATTAAAAAAAAAAGGTGATCTTAGCGTTCGCATTCATAGATGTGCATTTCATCTATATTATCTCATTTTTTCCCCTCCCCTCCAGTGTCCCATCGCTGTGTGACTTTGAACCTCTCCAACACCACAGTCAAAAGCTTCAGCTGTTGGTTCAGGCTGCCCAGAGTGTAGATGAGATGTCCCAAACCATCACGGACTTGCTGAGTGAACAGAAGGTAACAGATAAACTAGCTGTAGCTAATCTCTGTAGCGTTTAATGCCTTGAAGCTGCAGAATGTTCTGAACTTCCTATTGGTGAATCCTATTTCTGACATGATGGACAGTATTTTTGGATGTTCTTTTGGGTGTTGCGGTGCGCTCTGATTTTAAAACCTGTTTTCTACCAGGCGTCCAGTACCCAGATGGCGCAGAGATCCACTGCACTACCGCGATCAGAAAGCACAACAGGAACCACCTCTACCTCCCCCAAAGCCACATCGTCACTCAGTCTCCAGGGACCCCTCTGTCAGGCTCTTGCGGCTCCTGCTCCTTTAGAGGAGTTATCCCCGGACAGCATTGACGCCCACACGTTTGACTTTGAAACCATCGGACACCCGAACATGGACCCGGTGTTACAGCAGGGCTCTCTAGACCTTGACTCGTTAGCGGAGAGCCCCGAGTCAGATTTCCTGTCTGCTGTGAATGAGTTTGTGATTGAGGGGAACTTGACATCCCCAAATCCCATCAGTGACCCCACCAGCCCCGAAATGATGGTAGAGTCTCTGTACTCCTCGGTCATCAACGCCATAGACAGCAAGCGCATTCAGGACACTACGACGTTGGAAAGGGAGAACTCAAAGGTGGCTGCTTTGAAATTATGCATCGATAAGTACAGGTCGGTTACTGAGGAATCCCAAGGCTACCTGAGGAGCATTAAGGAGGATCTGTGCCACTTTCGCGGACTAATGCTGAAAGAGCGGCGAGATTTCAGCTTTGCCCTGAAGTTGATGTCTGTCGACATACAGAAAGTCTTGGATAATATCCTGCAGTTTCATGAGGAGGAACTGAAGAAGAAGCAGCAGGCGGAAATGCAGGCTCTCAGAATAGAGCACGACAAACAGCTGTCAGACCTACGAGAAGAATCTGAGGTGAACCAGAACATCATCAAAGACATACAGAGGGCCATGCTTGAGCTGGAAGGCATCGTGGGGAGGAAGGAGAAAGAAATTGCCCAGCTCGAGGGTGAGAGAGAGAGGTCCTCAGAAGCTGTGAGCGCACTAAAGATGGAGTTGCAGGGCCTGGAGCAGAAGATGGCAGATCAGAGTGAGCAGATGAAGTCTGTGGAGCTGTCCCGGGACTCGCTTGCTAGTCAGTTAGAGCACCTGCACTTTGAGATCGAACGCAGCCAGCAGAAGATTCGCCAGGAGATGGAAGGCCTGGAGAGGGCTCACCTCCATGAGCTGGAGGAGAGGCTACGGAGGCAGCATGCCGCTGAGCTGGAGGAGGTCCGGCGTGATGGGCAGGCGGCCCGCGAGCGGCTGGCCGAGGAGAATGTGGCTAAACTGAAGGAGCTTGTTGACCTCCACGCCACAGACCTCCATGAGCGGGAGGAGCGCTTGAAGGACCTGGAGCTCCGTCTCTCAGAGCTGTCAGACCTGCGCTGCAAGCTGGAGGTGGAGATGGCCCTCAAGGAGGCTGAGACAGAGGAGATACGGCTTCTGTATGAAGAAGCCAAGAGTCACCAGGAGGAAGCTGTGACCTCCCGGGTGAAATCTGAAACGGAAGCTTTCCAGAAGGAGATTGGTGACCTGAAGCAGCAACTGCAGGCAAAGAATGAGGAGTATGAAGTGGGGCTGGCTGAGCTGAGGTCTCTCATGAGGTTGGAGAAGGACCATTGCATCTCTGAGCTTGTGGACAGGCACGAAGAGGAGAGTACACTACTCCGGAATGAGTTTGTAACTCTGCAACGGAAATCAGTTGAAGTCGAGACTGATCTCAGAGAGCAGGTGCTGATTCTTCAGAAGGAGCTGGAGGACAGCAGTGCTACCCTGCAGAGTGAGAAGGAGGAGCAGGAGAGATTGTTTCAAGAAGAGCAACAGCACCTGAAAACGGTTATCAACGATCTTCAGGCGGAGAACGAACTGTTTTCAGAGAGGATAGCTCAGGAGAAGCAGACGGCCCTTCAGAGTCTGCAGGAACAAAGAGACGCGGCTGTGAAGACCGCTTTGGCAGAGGCCTTCAAAGACTTTGAACTGCAGAAGGCAGCCGTTGAGGAACGACTGTTGGAAAAGATTAAGCAGCTTGAAAACCAACTCCAAGACAGACGGTCCGCCCAAGGGTGAGTGAATGTGTTTCTAGATGACAGCAGCCAAGCGCAGTTCCCTGGACTTCGACAAATTGCCATGTTTTGTGCTGAAGTAAATTACTTGCTTTTGGTGACATTGATAAACAAAGTTATCAAACATGCAACCATTTGTCGCAAAGTGAAAGAGTTTGGAAGAGTTCAGTCTTCCACATTGCTTGTCCAGTATAGGAGTGTGGTGATATTAAACCATAAATGTAATTATATAATTATAAATGTAATTATGTGTGTGTGTGTGTACATTAGTCCCCTATATCCACAGGTGATGAGTTCCAAGACCTACTGGGGGTAATGGCAAACTAGCTGCAGACCCCATATATAACGTGATTTTTAACGTGATGTGCATACAGTGACTGATAAATTACACAAAGTATTGATAAATACAGCTCAGCTACAGTAAATCACACCTAATTCTCAAGAGACCACATTTTAGGCCAATTCTCAAGCAATTAAAAAAAAAATTGTTACACATTTTCGTTTTTTTGGACCGTGGTGAACCACAGATACGTGAAACTGCAGTTCCTGAAACCGCTGATATGGGGGACTACTGTACATGGTAAAAAGGATTCCTTATTGCAGTAATGGTTCTGTTGTTTCCTTGGTGCTGAGAGCTTGTTTAAAATGTGAGTTTTACGAGAAATGGGTTTTATCCTTTTGTTTGTGTTGGCCTTGGCTCACCATGCTGGGCTGAGCTGAAGGTCTCGACAGCTTTCAGATTCACAGACGTTTCTCGATATGCAGCCCGGGGGCACCGTCGGGACAGACCGAGGAGCCAGGCGAGTGCTCAGCCCCCATCAACCCTGAGCTTCAGGAGAGGTTGCAGGAGGAGAGGGTCTCCCTCCTGGCCCAGCTGGACCTCCTAGAGAAGAGGAAGAACGAGGAGATGCAGAATCTCAAGACGTCGCTCATCGCCGAGCAGCAGGTGAGGAGGTCTCTGGGTCTAAAGAGACTGAGTTCTGGACACCCCTTCCCTAGAGAGCACATACTGGCTGATGTACTGCTCTCTCGCTGCCTACTTTACATCTCGGATGTTCATAATAGCTTAATATCAGCCTTATCAATAGGCTCCTACTGTGGTGTACCTACCTGTTCATGATTGTGTTGACGCTCCTGTTGGCTGGTAGGTTTGTGGGTTTAAATGCTGGAATGCCCTAATCCCTGTTACAGGGTTGAATCCATTGGGAGTGGATTTAATGGGATGAAGTATACCATTTGTGTGCATCGCTATAGGGAAAACTCTGCAATGCAAATAAACAATGCCTTTTGGATCCAAACAAATGTATCACATGACAAACATGGTCAAAGACAAGAGGGTGATAAAACGGATGGAGCTCCTCATAGGAAATCCTCGTTAGGACTCCACTAAACGAGTTTAATCAGCCGGTTTGATGGGAGACAGCCCTTGAGGGAGAGTGATCTGAAAGCGTGTGTACATTCAGTCATTAACATGGTCTTTGTTGCTGAAGTGCTCAGAAACCCTCAAATCTAATTAAGGGCGACATCCAAATGTATCACCGCAGTGAGCGAAATCAGAGGCGAGGCACGGGGAAGGGAACAGGATATGCAAAGCGTGGCTAGAAACAATCTGCAATCAAGTCAAAAAAATTCAATCATCATACATCTAAAAGCAGA
This sequence comes from Petrocephalus zakoni, assembly GCA_026774425.1. Taxonomy (NCBI): domain Eukaryota; kingdom Metazoa; phylum Chordata; class Actinopteri; order Osteoglossiformes; family Mormyridae; genus Petrocephalus; species Petrocephalus zakoni. Next base: position 4,360,479 of record JAODKN010000079.1, read on the forward strand.
AATGGAAGCCGAAAGAGGGCCCGTGAAACTCAAATCAGTTAAATCTGTGCCATTATTTATTTTTTTTAAGATTTTTCATTTATAGCTAAGTTTGTGATAAAAGCGATACAATTTCTCTTGAGTTTGCTTGAAGGTATATTTTTAAACCTTTGGGATGATGATGTACACTTATTATAACGCTTCAGTCAAGGTCTAGACTAGCTGTGCGTTTCTTTACATTTTGTATAATGAGATGATTTACAGAAATTGTTTGGACACTGACTTGATTGATATGTTTTTGCATGGCCGAGTTTAATGTGCCCTTCCTTGTGCCTTGGTGGTCTGCAGACGAACTTCAACACTGTCCTGACAAGAGAGAAAATGAAGAAGGAGCAGCTGATCAGCGAGTTGACGGAGAAGCTGAGAAAGGTCACCCAGCAGCAGGAGAAGGACAAAGGTGTGTCTCTCTCGGCTGTGTAGCTCCCGGGTGCTGATTCTGCGGTAGCCTTACAGTAGCTCTTACTTTGCGGCTTCTGTGCCATGTTCTTGGAGGTAGCAGATTTGTCTTTCTGACTGAGCTGGGATCAGGTTACACACGAGGGGGATAAGAAGTAAGGCGTAGTACTCTTCAGCGCCTTGTCAGTAAGTCTGCATTCCGGCCACAGGCCTGATCGAGACCCTGCAGGAGGACCGAGCTAGCCTGCTGCAGGAGAAGAAGCAGCTGCAGGAGGAGCTCGGCCGTCTGCGCAGCTCTGCCATGCTGTCGTCGGCCCACTTCGCAAGCAGCCCCCCCCTGGCCGAGATCTCTGGGGCGGTCTCGTCCTCCGAGGCTCCGCTCGACCCGGACCGACTGGCATCTGTGGTGCCGACGCGTGAGGAGGAGAAGGTGGACACGGCCGTGGAGGCCAGCATGATGACCGTACAGTAAGGACAGTCTGCACTCCTCCAAACACGATGCTAAAAAGATTGGGTTGCTAGATGACAGCTGTCAGTCACACCACATGATGACATGAAGGGGGACGGACCATTTGGGTCTTCTCTGTATTTTGCCCTGTCATAAAGCACTTTCGGGAGAATTTCAGGAATTGTTGTAATGCTCGATAAAGCTTTTGCCCAGCAGTAGAAGGGAAAATGCAAAGTGTAAACCAGTGACAAACGCGTGGAAGGGTATTTGTGCATGTATAATGACATATCAGTATGTTTGAAGTTTCAGTGGTTGGTTCGGCACTAGTTAGAGGCGTAACTGATTATTTGAACCTTGCGCATTACAATTGGATAATGTTCAGCTAGAGCAAACATTCTTTACTTGCAGGACAGGTTTTAAGTGGCCACCCCCACTGTGTTTCCCAGTGGTACGGCCCTTGACCTGGGGATTTCTTTTGTCCCATCAATGTTTACCTGTTCAATGCCAGAATGGACTCTCTGGGAATCGTAATTGGTGCTTCTACAAGCTAACCCATCTCGGCTTCTGGAAAAAGGAGGGTGCAATTTCTGAATGTGGGATGTTTCTTCCCTGTCTGATGTAGCGCATGCTTTGGGTCCTCGTGTCCCTTATCTGGGTGAGGGCTGATGGGGAAGCCAGCTGTAAGACTCTAGGTCGGGCAGCTTGTGTTACCGTTGTCAATCTGCTCTCTCATCCCAGTGAGAACGTCCTGCTGCTGTCAGAGGAGAAACGGCGCATCCTTCTGTTGGAAAGGGTGAGTTTGGAAGACGCCCGAGAGCACAGATGTGGGGAAAAGTCTGCGATCGGGCGGAGGAGTCATTTATAAAACGTGTTTTGTTTTGCACTTATTTTGCAAATGATTATATTCTGATTAAGAGAAGCAGAATCAAATTCAATGAAGGTCTGTACGCTCCCACAGAGTCAGGTCTTCCTGTTTTCCATGATCAGTCTGCCTCTTGCAGTAGAGTTTAATGGATTACACTGGTCAACATATTTTTACTTTCCCTTTCACAAATCAAAATAGGTGAATCTTACAGTATTGTTTGTGCTAAATTTATGAATTCAGATATCTAAATGGGTAAATTCTATATTCTCACATGGATTTTGAGTGACGCTCAATTAAACCGCACGCTGTACATGTATATACAGTATATGTTCGTGTTACAAATTACTCATCCAAGAGGTCAAAGTGTATGATTTTCTGCTGTACTTGGCCTCTTAAGGGTCGAGCAGAAGTCAGCGAGCAGACTGGGGCTCCACTTGGCTTGATAGCGTTTTTCCATATCGGAGAAAGAGCAGGACCCTGTCTCAACATGTCCAAATGTGTTACAGCCTGTAAACTCCAGCTAAACAGTTGCAGTTTTGCTCCCTTCTGTAAAGTCCTAAATTAAAATCTTTTTTTCCTAAATTACTTTGAAATATGC
>JAODKN010000079.1:4379431-4392063 GCA_026774425.1 Petrocephalus zakoni
GCCCCCTCGTAGACACCCTGGCCCACCCCCGCGCACAGCCTCAGCGGGCCGCATAGCTGCTGCCTTGAGCCCCCGGGCACCACCCGCCGCTCCGTTACCTCTTTGTTCGGGTGCTTGTACACCTGCTGATAACATAGACTGCTGCCTCCGAGAGCACAGATCCAGGATCTGCTGCCAGCAAGCTACCAGTCTCATTGTGCCACGGGAGGAGAAGAATAAGGCGTTTACACGGGGTGGGGGTGGCTGTGGTGCAAATGCTAAACAGGGGAGCAAACTCTGGGACCAATAAGGGAGCAGAGTAACTTCGCCAGTCGTTATTTTTAGCCGCGCCGCGGTGCTAGCTTAGCGGATAAGGGTGTGGATTTGCGCGTTCGGCGGCGTCTGCGGCAAACTTCTTCATGCTCAATTGGGCCCCTCATGAAAAAAGGACAACCTAGGTGTGAAATTGATGTTCTGAAGGAGCGCCGTATGTGTCACGAAGTCATTTGACTAATATGCTAATGCGACATGACAAACCTTACATTCCTGACAGCTTTTTCCTACTCTCCAGAAGCCTGTCGGATCACATAATGTACTCCCTCTGGCTCCTGTTTCGCCGCTTTTGGACCAGCAGATGATCAGAGTTTCCACTGAAGTTTGCGTCTTAAGGGTTCTGCCGACGTTTACGGAATTCGCAGACTGGCTCCGCGCGCCGTCGTCGCTGCCGGTCAGCGGCGACTGCAGGGTTGCGTATCATAGTTCTATGAAGGTCCTCGCTCACTTCATGAGCATGTAAAACTTAAGCGCAGTTAAAATGCCTGGCTGTAAAAGTTGGTGCAGATCTCATGGTGCAATGCAGCGTGGAAGTGTGGTACAGTGGGTTAGACCTCTGTTCCTGTGGCTGGAACATTGTGGGTTTGAATCCTGGTTTTGGCAGAAAAGTTGTGTGTCTTGAGCAAGGCCTTTCCCCCCCAAAATTCTTTAGGGGTGTCAGATAAATGGCCTGACCCTACACTCGGACCCCAAGCCTCGCTGTCTCAGCTGTATATAAAGCGTGTGTGTGTCACGGAAAGGAGAAGCTGATGGGACACGCAAAAAGCCGCATTCCAGTGAACCTGATCTTGTGCAAATGCGAAATGGAGTGTCGTTTTATTTTCATTTCAATTAAAGCAGGCAAATAAATTAGAATTTGTGGCTCTGACGGTCACCGGGACCTGGGGTTCTCACCTGGGGGCCGGTAAAGCAGACTGAGCGCCCCGTCAGTAGCGTGCCACAGCTTCTGGGTGACGAGGCGAGTGGTGCCAAGAGAAAAGCTGAATCGTGTTCTGCTGCTTGACATCAGCTTACACGTGTCAATGAAAGACAAAGTGAGGCCGCGTGTGGGGCCATGAAAGGCGCCACGCTGTTGGGGGAGGCGGTGGGTGGGCGGGACTCGGTGGGGTCGCCTGGGGTCACCGAGGTCACGCTGTACCACGGAACGCCGGTCCTCCTCATGCCGAGATCCTGGGCTCTCCCCCGTGCCTTTCGGAGGCCGGTGAGGTCCCGAGGCACAGGGGGGTGACCCCATTGTAATGGGGTGGGTGGGCGGGGAGTCCAAAGGCGAGGAGGGCAGGGAGCAGGGACAGCCAGCCTGCTGGAGCGGGGGGCTGTCGACGGCAGCTGTCAGCGCTTTGGAACCATGAGCAGACAGATTGTGTGTTCTGAAGCTCCAGCCAGTCCGCCACCTGGCAGGATTCTCCTCATTAGAACTTCTAGCTGTTTCTCTCCCCGTCTGAATTATTCCAATCGTTTATTTCTTTCCTTTTTTTTTTTTTAATTTTTAAGGATTCAGTGGCAATCGCTGGTGGGGGGGGGCACTGCAGCGTTTGAACGAGCCTCGTTTTCTGGTTTATGGGCGACGCAGACGGACGTGATCGGGGACAATGAAGCGGAACGTGGCCGCTTAGCCCCAGCTAACCTGCCTCCCGCCGCCTCTGCGCTCCTTTGGGTAAAACCGCGGCGCCCCCTAGTGGCCGGAGGGAGCCGCTCCAAGGCAGAGTCGGCAGAAATGGGAGAGATAAGGTGGTGCCCGGCGTTGTTCTGGTCTCCGAGCAGAAATCGTCCGTCCGGCTCCTTTGTGCGGAAGCCGCATCCTCCAGCTGGTGAACCTTGGACCTTCTCGGCAAGCCTGGCTTCCAGGGCCGAAAGACTCCCGACGCTGTGAGTCTTGGGGGCCCTGCCGATTGGCACGCCCGTTTGGTTAGTTAGTCATCCCCCCCCCCTCCATCACACCCAGGCTCGGGGGAGGGGGGGGGCCGTCGCCCCGCTGCCGAGACTCGCGTTGTGGCACATATGCGCCTTTCCCCTTCCTCGCATGGTGGTGTGCCGCCCCTGTGACCCCCCCGGGCAACCCCCCCCAACCCCACGAGCTGCGCCGTTTCACCCTCTGCCCCCCTCCCCCTCGCTTTCCCCCTGTGTTTGCCTCACGGCGACCTGACCTCCATCGGGACATAGCCGGAGATTAGCGGTGGCGGCCTGGGCCGGCCTTTGGAGCGACTTCTCATCGTTAACCAGAGAACGGGAAGGAGGGTGGGAGTGCGGCCCCACTTTGTGACATAATGTAATTAGGGCAGGGGAAGGATGTGCACCTTATTTAGGATATTCCCTGCCAGAAATCTCCCTGCCTGGAGCGACAACCCTCGATTCCGCTGACCCGCGGTCGGCGCGCCCTGGAACGCTCCGTCACCTTATGGGCCCTGAATAATTAACCAGAATTAGGGCATCATGGTGAGGCCTGCATCAGCCCCGTGTCTTCTGCTGGTTCTTTTGTTCCTTTTCACCTTTCTAGACAGATACATTGTTCCTGAGGGAAAAAAAACACTCTTTGGAGATGTTTCCTGTTATTGTGGTTCTGTAGCCACTTGGCGCTAACAGCCTGTCGCTATACTACTGATTACTGGCGAAACGCTGTTTGCTGTATCGTTTGCTATTAGCCCTTTGAATGGCTACAGATGAGTCCCCCTGCCCACCCCTGGACTTGAACCTGCATCCCATGCCCCCGCATCTTAAGCTAATCACCGGTAACAAAGGATCGTGTGAGTCGGGGGAGAGTTCTTAGAGGACCAGTCGTGGGCCTTCAGGGGTGTGACATTCCCAGGATGGGAACAGGGTTGCCCGGTTTGTTTGTGTGTATGACCGGCTTTTATCTGACACGGCTGCCTTGCTTGTTATGTGACCGTTATTGAATTCGGATGTTTTAATGGGAGCATTTCAGGAATCGAACCGGCAGTCAAGATGGCAGCGAAAATGTAAATTCGAGAACATTAGGCGGTTTGGAAAAGTGGATTGTGTGAGTGGATGAGGAAGGGACTTGTGGTGTGATGTTAGTGACGGTACAGCGCCGGGCCTGACCGAGTCTGACACGGTGCCGCCGCTCTTATGCTTTTAGAATGAAGCTTCCTACCCTCCGTGTTTAGAGGGTCAGTAAGATACCTGAGAGCAGCAACAGATCTGTTAACAAGCTGTGCCACTGGCTCTGGGCCCCCGAAAAAGGGGGGTAGAGGCGACCCAGCTGCAAAGCTCCCAGTCCGGGCCGGACCTGAGCGCTTTATGGGCGATGATGCAGCTCACAAAAAGCACCCTATTGTGGGCACAGACACACACGCGCGCCCCGTGTCAGGCCGTCCCGGGACCCGACGGTTCCGGTCCTGACTCACGGGGGGGCGAGAGCAGGCCCGGACATGGCCCTGTTTGTTTTCTGGCACCCCCCCCCCCTTGTGAAAAGAGTTATGCCGTGCATTTTGAATAGACAGCGTTTCCCTTTGTGCCCGCAATCAAAACAGAGGGCAGAGTTACTCAGCAAGCCGCCCGGCTTCTATACTCTGCTTCTTCGAGCGGAGGAACCGGACAATGCTTTTCACTGTCTGTGACTTTGGGGGGGTCACTGGAGGTAGGACATTTTAACTTTAAACAGCTAAAAACTTGAGAGGGAGCAGTTGTCTTCGCATGCGCCCGTGTTTGCATAGATGCGTATCTGTGCATGTGTGCTGCTCGTACGTGTGCGTCACATACACCAGTGTGGGCCTTCTTACAGTGTGACGTTTTATTGCACGTGTGTGATGGATATGTGGGCAGAAAGGCAGTTAAATGTGTGACAGGCCTGCTGCCCCCCCCCGCCCCCCCACGTAGTTTATTTCAGGTACATTTTCACAGTGGTATCAGGCTCATGTTTCCAAAAAGAAGACGCCGTTTCGGGTGACAGCTGCGGCAACTGGACCCGCTTCCAGACGATTCCTTGCTATCCCCCCCCCGAACTTAAGTTCTGCTTAAAACACTGACAGGAAACATCCTGGTACACATGGAATATTTGTATATATATTTTTTTTCTTTTTATCTGATCTGTTTACTAACCACAAGATATTTGCCTGTGAATCCCTGGCACTCCTGATATTACCTGAAGGCAAACGGTGCAGATTTATACAACTTATTTACAACAAGAGCCAACCCATTCCTCTGGAAACTAGGCTACAGATCAAAGGGATTGTTTTGATCTCTGCTTAGCATATTTGTTTAACCTAGCCAGTGATACTGAAGAGTGCACCAGCTTTCTGGTGATACGCGAGCGCTTGCTTTATCCTCCTTTTTCTTGTGTTAGCTCTGGATTTAAGTACTTTCTGTATTTAGGAGACAACTGGATTTGCCAGCTTTTGAAATTTAGTTGCCCACTGCTCCCTGCCTGGCACTCGGAAATAGATAACTAGGTATACACTCCAGCTAATCCTGATCAGCCTTGTAATAGTATTTGTGGACTGTACAACACCCAATTATGACACAACATGTTATTTTTATTTTATTTAGGCTTAATTACACTAGGAAATATGGTTTGTTTTTAGATTTTCCCTTAACATTTACCTTTCTGCATTTTGAGTATTTACATTTTAAATCTAATTTAATTTGTTTTTTTTTTTTTATTTTACGAGCAAGCTGTTGTCACGCCATACCGTACGGATCGCCGGGATGGGTTCTGAGGGACGATGCGGGCACATCCGTCCGATCAGGTGCCGGCGGCTGGAATCGTCACCGCCGAGAGCGGTCGCATCGACGGCAACCTGGATGCAGCCCGGGGACTGGGGGCTTTTTCGCGAAGCCTGTAGATTAATGCGGTGACATACATGAAAGTCATCAGAGGCATGCGTCTGCCGTAAAGACCCCGCGCTAAGAAACGCGCGAAAATTATACCGCGGCGTAAAAGAATGCGACGGCCTTCCAAGGCAGCAGTTTGGGAGGGGGGGCATGGGCAGGGGTGCATAAATGTATGTTTGTGTGTTTAAATATTACAGACAAGGGGATACATGTGTCGAGGGCCGTTTAGAGCTGGGAGGCTCCAGGGCCCGGAGAGATAAATCAGTAAGTGTGTTTTGCAGAAAACGATGCGAGAGCCCGACGGGGGGATGGTGAGGCGGTGTTCTGGGGAGAGGAGGGGCAGCCCTCGGAAGCCCCAGGCCACGGAGAAGCCGGACGGACCGGCTCCGGACCACACGGAGGCCTCCTCCTCCAACCGGAGTAGCACAGAGCACCCCAGAAAAGGTAAGGATCCATGGCGGCCGTCGCCAGGGTCGCGGGCCGTCTGCGAGCCGCCCGGGAAGTGCGCGGCCACATGCATCCGTAGGAGTCACACTGTGGCAGGAGGATGTTTTATTTGTTTGTGTTCCAAAGCCCCTTACATACCTAGTCCTCTATCTTTTTGTGCGTGTCACTGGATTTTGGGGAGAAGCTTAATTTTTAACCGCGTCTCCTCGCTGTCCCCCAGCGGCCGGGGGGCCCTGCTCCTGCGGACACACAGGCGCCATTGTCCGCGGCGGAAAAAAAATTTCCCTTTGTCCACCGCGTTCAATGTGGTCTCAGCTGAGCCACTGTTTACCTCAAAGACAAAGCAAAACACAAACAAAACATTCACAGGTGTTATGGTAAAGGGAAGCCATTGAGGATACCAGCTGTAGTCCCTCCAGGAAGTGTCTTTGTATGCTGGCACTGTGGATGGACTTTTGACAAGGGCACTCCACAGAGGTAGACGGCCCTGTTCAATAGTGTCAATAATGTAAGAACAATAAAGTATGTTGAAAGCCATTGAAGTGGGACACGTGGGGGGGGGGGGGGTATTTCATAGATTAGCCTCATCTCCGCACCGAATCCCACGGCTAGGGAAGGACTGGTCTGCTCATCGTCGGCCGGCACAGTCTGCCGTAGCCGGCTTCCTGCACGGGTGAGTGCGTGTGCTTATGCGCGTGTCCGCGCACGTGTGGCCGCGCCATTCACACCTCATTTACAGATCATGCAGCTGTCCGACGCACACGCACATCTCACCTCACAGCCGGCACATGCCGCGGGCCCAAAATGTACCGCACTTATCAATCTTAACGTAAGAACCTCCGTCCGGCCACACGTCATGATTACGCGGGCCTTAAAACCACACTCGCAGGTGCTGTAGAAGTTTCTTCTTTTCCGCGGGCATGTGTATAAACAGAAAAGACATTTGTATGTTTACGCTGAGGTGTACTGGCCTGCTGGCGTGTGGTTAAAACCTGACAGACCGGGGCTGAGCGCGATGGGAGCACATAGCTGTATTCCGACTTATCTGAGCATCCGATCTGGTGCGTTAAGGCTGAAACAGCAGAGGGTCAGCCGCCACGGGGGGTTAACGGAACATGGTAAAGCGAGCGCCTGCCAGTCCCTGCTCGCCTTCCTGGTGGATTTTAGACAAAGCGGTACGGCGCGGCTTTGCAGCGGACGTGATGTTTAAAGCTCTTGTTACCCCACAGCAGAAGAGAACGGTCGCAGGCAGGTTGAGGGATGTAAAAACACACATTCGCGCTTGTTAGGGGCGGTGATGTGTTAAGAATGCAGTAAGGTGTGACAGGAGCTGGGGGTCAGGTGCGTAACGTCCCACAGAAGGTCTCACGGCGAATGTGCCGTTCCGTCCGTGCAGAAGAGGCGTCGCGCTCACTTCCGCCTCCTATTTATTTATTGTTCTCTCACGTTTTTCCAACGTGGTTTTCGCTAAAAATCTAAATTCTCTTGGAACAACATTGTTACCACCTTTATGAAACGGTTGTGATTTTCATTATCTAAACGTTATCATTCGCCCAATAAAGCATTTTTGTTCTCTGACACATTATACACATAACGAAATGGTCCTTTTCGCAGCTAACTTAGTTTATGGGGTTTAGGTTAGGGTAGGGTATTAAACACTAGCTGTTACGAATGAAACGTCAAATGAAGAACAGTTATGTATAGCACAGTTTATGATAAATGGTAATTGTAAATTCAAATGTTCTTTTTTGTACACTGTAGTTTTCCATGATAATATAAATAGTGTTGATACATGGTACTATTGAATAACATACTAAGTTCATGCGGTGTAAATCATGTTCGGATCTCAGCTGTGTAATTCGCCAATTGTGTATCGAAGCCCCTGGCGGTGAAGTAAATTGGCTTCGTTCCGCCGAGGGTGGGTGGCAAATCGGCCCGGGTCATCCGGCGGCTGCTCGCAGCACGTGGCTTCCGTCAGTCGCCGGTTGCCGGCGGCGATGGTCGCCGCGTTCCCGCTCCTGGCTGTTGTGTGGTGCCAGCCGATTTGCTTATGACAGCGTGAAGGGGTTTTAGGCGCACCACAGGCTGGTGGCATGGCTGCTAGAGGTCTTCTCCTATTTGCCACTACGGCTTGTGAGTTCAGGGACCCTCGGTATTGATTTGGAAAGCGCACACTGCCTCCTGTCCGCCCTTTCCCGCGGCGCTCGAGAATCAATGCTTCCCAGGTTAATGCCTGAATTGTCCCATCCTGTCAGACAGCCTATAGTGGCGTCCTGTACATCCATGCCCCCCCCCCAGGCCCCTGTTCAGTGCATGTCCGGGCCATGTGAAAACGTACGAACGCAGGGATACATCTCTGTCTATCGCCAGCCAAATTCTGCTGCGAGCGCTAGGCTTCCTTACGTAATGCGAGGAGGCCTCCCATGCTGGTCTGGTCCAGCAGAGGTCAGCACACGGCATTCCAACTGAGCTGCGGAGATCTTCCAGCTCACCGCTGTCACTTCTGCTGTGGCCACGTCAGAGGCTGCGATTTAGTCTGACACACCGTCTGACATGATACCGGGCTATTTTGGGGCGATTTTAAACTTTTTTATTGTTTAAGATGAGCTCTCATATTCAAGGATGAATATAAGAGCCTAAGGGGTTAAGAATGAGTTAGAAGCGGTGGCCAGCTGGGGATCTCAAAATGGCCTCTTAAAGGTGTCCTTTAAGGAAAAGGGGCTTCTGCCTTCTACTTTAACCTCTTTGACACCTTGTGAGTTCTCTGAGGACTCAGATTCACGAGGAGGAGCAGTGCCGCATACTTGTGCCTGTTAGATGGTGGTAAAGCTAATGTACTGCAAAGCGCTGTGTCACGCTCGCTGAAGAGTGTGTTTCTATTGCTGAAATTACAATAGCATAATAGCAATTACATAATAATTACTGTGTAATTATATAATAACATAATAATCACAGTACAAAGGGAAATGCAATTAACGTGTAGTACCTTCACCACACAACCTGCACACCTTAGCATGCACACAATGCGCAGTTCAGTTTGAGACAAGAAACCATTTTCAGTGCATTTTAAATACAAGAGACCAGACCTGAAAAGGCTGAGGGTGATGTAATTACATTTAAGCTTTCAGTGCGGATTCTGGTCATTGTACCCTAAGTATAGCCTGTGTTATGGTCTAACTCTTGTGGTACAACTAGATAACTTACTAAGAGGCACAGACAATAAACTACCCATCAGCTACGGAGAGATAAATAACTCTGAATCACAAACAGGCATCTGACTAAGGCACAAACTGATAACTGACTGTGGTTCACAGAGGGATAACTAACTCAGAGGCACAGACCAATAACTGGCTCTGGGGTACAGACACATAAGTGATCTGGAGATACAGAGAGATCAATGACTCTGAGGCACAGACACATAACTGACTCAGAGACACAGAGAGGTAAATGACTGAGACAGAGACACATAACTGACTCAGAGATGCATTGAGATAAATGATTATGAGATACAGACACGTATCTGGCTCAAACATACAGAGCAATCAATGACTCTGAGACACAAACGTATAACTGGCCCAGAGATACAGAGAGATCAATGATACTGTGGCACAGATGTATAACTGACTCAGTGATAGAGAGAGATTAACTCTGAGGCACAGACACATTACTAATTCATACAGACGAATACAGAGAGGTAAATGATTCTGGGGTACCAATACAGAACTGACCCTGAGATACAGAGAGAGAAATTACTCTGAGGCATAGACACATCTGGCTCAAAGATACAGAGAGATAAATGACTCTGAGGCACAGGCATGTAACTGACTGAGAGATACAGAGAGATAAATGACTCTAAGGCACAGACACATAACTGACTCAGAGGCACAGAGAGATAAATGTCTCTGAGACAGAGACACATAACTGACTCAGAGATACATTGAGATGAATGACTCTGAGACAGAGACACATAACTGACTCAGAGTTACATTGAGATGAAAGACTATGAGGTACAGACACGTATCTGGCTGAAACATATAACTGGCCTAGAGATACAGAGAGATCAATGATACTGAGGCACAGATGTATAACTGACTCAGCAATAGAGAGAGATTTACTCTGAGGCACAGACACATTACTAACTCATACAGACGAATGACAGAGAGGTAAATGATTCTGGGGTACCAATACAGAACTGAGCCTGAGATAAATTACTCTGAGGCATAGACACATATCTGGCTTAAAGATACAGAGAGATAAAAGACTCTGAGGCACAGGCATGTAACTGGCCCAGAGATACAGAGTGATAAAAGACTCTGAGGCACAAACATGTAACTGGCCCAGAGAGACAGAGCAATAAATAACTCTGAGGCACAGACATGTAACTGCCCCAGAGAGATAAATGACTCTGTGGCACAGACAAGTAACTGACTCAGAGATGCAGAGAGATAAATGACTCTGAGGCACAGACATGTAACTGGCCCAGAGATACAGAGAGATAAATGACTCTGAGGCACAGACATGTAACTGGCCCAGAGATACAGAGAGATAAATGACTCTGAGGCACAGACATGTAACTGGCCCAGAGATACAGAGAGATAAATGACTCTAAAGCATTCTGAAGCACAGATAGACAACTTTCCTCATGTATGGCTCAGTGTCATCAGCCAAGCATCACAGCGATTTAATTGCGCGTGAAGAAGGACGGCTGGGCGGAGGTGTCACGCATTGAGCGTGTGAGCAGGGAGGTAGAACGCGCCTGTGTGGCAGCACGGAGCCAGCCAGCACTCTCCCGCCACCTCCGTCCCTCCTGCACGCACTGCTGTGACTTGGTGCCTACACACCAGCGTGCCTCTGCAGGACGATTTCGCCTGAGATCACTCTGTCAACCGCTTTTTTTCTGTTTCATTTATTATTCTGTATGAATGATGTAATAATGCATTACCACATACTCATGTCACGCACCTTGGAGTGACTGTCGTGAAAGGTGCTACAGAAAAATAAATTGGATCAAACTGCCTTGATATCACATCTTAGGACGGCAGGTCTTCAGCTCTAGATGCACAAATGCAGTTTTTCTATATTTATGCATATTTAGAGGAACGAGGACGTGAACGCCGCACATTGAGAAATCTCGCTGTTTCGCCTGAGATTGACCCTGCCCTTGGATATCCGTGGGGTCTGCTGAGGAAGCCCCCACAGGTATCTGTGGAAGCGCGTCGGCTCCCAGCGAGATCGAGTCGTGCTGGACGCCGCCTTCCTGTGAGCCGAAGTGCTGCCTCAGAAGATCTCACCGTTCATCTGAGCTTGTTCCTTTCAGGGAGGTAGAGGAACGGTTGATCTGAGGGAGGAGCTGCTCTTTTGCGTCGAAAGACTTTGCTCTCCTGGGGGTGGAGTGTGGCTTAAGCGACTGTGGTGGTAACCGGAAGGTCGCGGGTTCACATCCCCGGGTTGGCAGCGTGCTTTTGTGCCTGGGCCCTGATCAAGTCCCCTGACCCTGCTTTGCTTTGGATAAAAGTGCGTTCTGAATAACTGGAAGGTACAGTTCCTGGTTTCAGAGCAGGGTGGCTGGAGCTCTGACAAACAGCAGGTAGGGCCCTTGTGAGAACAGTGCTCCCCCCACCAGCAAGAACCAGTCTGGAGGGAGGGCAGAACCATGGGATTATTAAAGAAAGGAGTTTCCCTTTCAGGGTTTTTGGGGATGGGGTAGGACCTGGGGCAACAAGACGGCAGAAGAGGAGAATGTAGCAGTGATTTGGGAAAAGCACTGATTTGTGAGCCTGTGTCAGGGAAAGGGAAAAAATTAGACCATAACCTGATTTCAGATGGGCATCGAGAGTCTAGCTGGGTTCGCTGTGGATGAGGAACACCAGAGCACATCAATTCATGCTCTTTTTTTGTCATAAATGAGGGACAGGTGGGATGAATCAACACAAATCTCACTAGTCACTTGACGCTCCTTTGAAAATAAGCACGCTCCTTTGCCTCTGCACACACTCCCAATGCTCTGCTCCCTGCTGCCATCCAGGGACCAATGGACTTACGTCGATCCACCTGATCTCTTGGCAAGGAGCAGACCGTTTCCTTTTGTTAGTAAATAATTTATGAAGTATCTTGATAAAACCATTTTGTTTTCATACAGAGGAGTGATGGTCTTTGTCTTTTTTTTTGCTTATGTACTTAACTAGTCTATGCTTCTCCTGGTGAATTAGAGGAAAATGATGCTGATCTGTGATGGTTGCGTCTGAGTGATCAAGCAAGGGTTACTGCTGCCGCGTACACTCCACTCCCGTAGAGTGTGCGTTGCAGCAGTAACCCTTGCTTTTGGCGTGGTGTGTAGAATGTAGAAGATGCACCGGCCACAGCTTGCCTTGCAGCTTGGTGTACTCCCGAGAGTCGTCTTTTGTCGCAGCACCACCTGAGTGCGTGACGGAGTGCTGCCGGAGTGCTGCCAGGGGATGCCAGGGTCATGTGAGGAGGTACGGGCTTGTGCTGCCTTTGCTGTGGTGTTGAAAATTAGGGGTTCGGGGAAAGCAAATCCACCAGTAGCCAAGAGAGCTACACGAACCACGTGGCAAAGCAGGAACTCACTAAGCAAGCTCCTACCTTTCAGCTAATGGCGAATGAGCTCCTACCTCTCAGTTAATGGCGAGTGAGCTCCTGCCTCTCAGCTAATAGCGAGTGAGCTCCTACGTCTCAGGTCATAGCGAGTGAGCTCCTACCTCTCAGGTCTTAGCGAGTGAGCTCCTACCTCTCAGGTCTTAGTGAGTGAGCTCCTACCTCTCAGGTCTTAGCGAGTAAGCTCCTGTCTCTCAGATAATAGCGAGTGAGCTCCTGCCTCTCAGGTTTTAGCGAGTGAGCTCCTACCTCTCAGGTCTTAGCGAGTGAGCTCCTGTCTCTCAGATAATAGTGAGTGAGCTCCTACATCTCAGGTCATAGCGAGTGAGCTCCTGCCTCTCAGCTAATAGCAAGTGAGCTCCTGCCTCTCAGCTAATAGCGGGTGAGCTCCTACCTCTCAGCTAATAGCGAGTGAGCTCCTGCCTCTCAGCTAATAGCGAGTGAGCTCCTGCCTCTCAGCTAATAGCGAG
>JAODKN010000079.1:4401369-4414237 GCA_026774425.1 Petrocephalus zakoni
GGCGGGGGGTCCTATTTACAGAAGTCAGTGGTGCCCCAGGTGACATCACTGAGGCTGGGCTTTTGTGTGCTGTGTGCGGGGCGTCTTGGGGCACTTCGCCCCCCCCCCTGCCCAGCCAGCCAGCCAGCCCCGTCTAATGCGCAAGCCTGCTCAGGAGGGTTACATGGCCTACAGGGACGAATTACACCTAATTACTCAAATAATTGCCAGGCTGCCGCCCCGCACCGTCCCCGAAATCACTTCCAGGTTCGCGCTTTTTTTTTTTTTTTTGCGGATAGATTTTAGTGTCGCCGGTCCTAAGTGAACATTTTCCATTCACAAAACCGCAACAATGTTAATAAACGTAAAAGATAAGTAGGGGAGTGCACTGGGGGGTGGGGGGAGAGAATAGCGTGCCGGATGGGCTTTCATTACATATATTTTGGTTGTTGTTGCCGTAGCGATAAAGTCGCGGACATTGAAACTGGGCTGTTGAGCCATTGTTAGCATCTCTGGACATCTGCTGCTGAGGAGTGATATTCTCCCTCATTTGCATGATGACTGATATATGGGGGGTTAGTAGGGGCATATGCACAGGCTGCCATGTTATGACAATGCCGGCGGAAAAGTTTCTCTGTTTGTTTATTTATTTAATTAGTGTGTCATTTATGGAGGGGGGGGAGATGTGGGGGGGCAGGTATTTTTAAATTAATGAAATAAATAAGGCGTCTGCATACGTGGGGTTGCAAAACATTTGCATCTGTGTCTGTGTGCCGACGTGGGAGTGGAGGACTGGTGGTGGCGGGGGGTGGAGGGGCACTGTTGATGTGCAAATGTGCATCATATTGAAGGGATCTGAATAGGGAGGTGTGACGTAGCATGGGCCCCCAAACGCAGGTGCTTATCTCTGGGCTGTCAAAGGCACAGTGTGTCATATTCCCGGGGACTACCTTTCAAAGCCGCAGCTCCCGGACGGACGCGCCGAATCTCCGGGGGGGGGGACAGAAGGAGGAAAAAAAAGCCCAACTTTCAGCACCCAGAGGAAGAGGTCTGTGCCCGATTTTCTCCTTTCATTTTATCATGCTTCTGATTCCGATCGGGGCATTTTCTGCATGTCGTGCTGCGGTGTGTGTGTGTTTTTTTTTGGGTTTGTTTCCGTTTTTTTTTTTCCCCTGTAGGGTGTTACTTCTGCCAGGGTGTTCGGAACAACCTCGCTAGGCCTTAAATGCGGCGTGTTTGAAAAGAATCGCTGCCCTGCATATTTACCAATACAGCTCTCAGAAATAAGTGCCACAAATCTTACATTGTTCGCATGAAAGTTACCTTTCGCTCGCAGACTGTAATTTCAGTGTCAGTGTGTCAGAAATGTGTTTATTCTGTCACTAGTGCACTTGTATAAATTTATCTTATTTTTAAAATAATGATTAGTTACATACTGAATTAATCTTGGTATATTTTGATGGCTTTTTATATTGAATGAGTCCACCTTTAGTGAATTAAAGTGTGAATTCAGCGGCTTTCTGGGCATAAATGCTGTGCCTGACATTGTTGGAAAAATATTGCAGCTACTATGAGGCTTTCAGACAGTTAGCGGGGAGATTAAATGGGCTCGAACTGGCTTTAAGAAGCATGACCTATTTTTGATCACCCAGATAGCATTTGATGCTGTCTACCTAAATTAAACTCACTGCACTTACCGTTGACTGTAAGCTAGTCTTAGGAGAACACATGTTAGCATTGTATGAGAAGGCAGAACTGGAGAGAAAGATTTAACTGGGAGGCTTTGAAGTCTGCTAACTTTTTATTACTGTTCAGCTTTATATAAGAGTCGAGTCGTATTTGATTTGGTGGCTTTTACAGTCGTATTGAAACCCATTGTATTTTCATTTCATTTTGACAGAAGTTTCCTGGTCTTGCTCTCTAGATTAAAAGAATATTGATGTTAATAAGCCATAGTTTAAATAATTAGGGTTCAAGCCACTTAATAATCTATGCACAGAACGCTGGTAGCATGTCATATTTCCTGAGTGAAATATGCTTCTGTTTTCGTTGCATTTTCAGTGTTCAGTGTTTAAACGTATAAATATATCTGTGATGTGGCACCTAAATTGGGCCACAGCAATTAATGAGAAGTGACTGACGGAAAGCCAGAGAGCCCCTCTGTATCAGATACATGCACTTAACTCCCAGTTACTGCTAAGCAACACAGCGCAGCCTCCAAGGTCAAATTGATTTTACAGACGGGGGATACACAAATGAAAAAGTAAATTATGCATCGCAATATTGTGCTAGAATAATAGCTTTTTTTTGTCAAAGTCATTTACATGTTTCAGCCTGGGCATGTTTTATGTTTAAGGAAGACACTAAATCGAGTTATACATTATTCCTAAAGCAAATCAGATTTTGTTGCCCTGGCGTGCGCATTTGGATATCAGCTTGTTTATTGGCATTAACCCCGCGCGGGAACGGCCGGCGGGTAGCGGGAGGATGTAGCCATGGCTCAGCAAAGGCTCGTTATGTACGTTATGTTATGTGCGTTATGTTATGTGCGTTATGTTATGTGCGTTATGTTATGTGCATTAGGTTATGTACCTTATGTTATGTGCGTTATGTTATGTGCGTTGTTATGTACGTTATAATGTTATGTGCGTTATGTTATGTACGTTGTTTGCTCGGCTCTGTCACTCGAACCGACAAATTTTCGAGTATGACTGTTTTTGGTTATCGCCATTGTTCTTTTTCTGCAAAACTTGGAGTAACTGGATTTGCTCAAAATCAACTTGAAAGTGGTTTATGTGTGTGTGTGTGTGTGGGGGGGGGTTCCGGAGAAAGACTGCCCTGCACTGACCTGTCCTCTTAGTGGGGGTTTAAAGTGTCCCTTTGCACACCCCTTTGTTGCTGTGTAAGCCACAGAGGACTTTTCTGATGCTCTAAACTTTATACATACAGTATTTTACTACTCCAAGTGCAGAGATGGTCATTTCAGCTCTTGGTAATAAATCATTATAAAATAAATCAGTTTCATGATGTGTCAGTTTTGGGTCGTATAGATCACAGTGGACTTAACGGTTTGCAACTTAGCCTTGCCGGGGAGGGGGGGGGATTCCCCAGGAAATGGGTGGGCAATATGAAATGCTGGTTTGTGAGTGCTGGGCAGTCAGATGGGGGCTTTCAACATGTCTACAAAGTTACGAGAGACCGGCACTATCTTCACTAAGGTAGCGGCCTGTAGCTTCTACTCCATCTTCACACTCCTCATTTTTACTAGAATTTCCCACTATTACTTTGATGTCCAAAGTTACATATAAATGAGGTAAGAGTTGACATTATACAAATTACTCGATATCCAAAGAAACAGGTTTCTTTATTTCTGAATCTAATTCACTGCAGTCTAAAACATGAGCACGACTATCTACCAAACGTTCAAAACAAACGTAAAAATAAGAGGTTTAAGAATACACAGTGGCCTTTTGATCGCTTTGTTATTTAAAGGAAAGCGGTATCTGATGCAGAATCGCTTCCCTGGGCAAATACTCGTAGTTTTTCAGGTGTGCAAACACGTTACCCAAACACAGACCCCGGGGCGGGCAGTGGAGAGGCGTGATCACGGGTGCGGAGATGCTTTTTCGCACTGAGGTATGTGTCTGTCTTGGACGGCCCTGTAACACCGCAAAGAGCCATGAATCCAGCAGTATTATCTGATGGGGGTGATCTGCACACAGACAGCTCTGTCCTGGGGCCGCCCCCCTCGTGCTGTTCACTAGACCCCTGTGTAAGATGGTATCACAAACAGCCGCCGTGGGGGGCCAGCACTATCACACACAGCACCTGACTCGGCCCTGAAGCCCGGGAGCTGTCCATGGTAGCTGAAATCAGCTGATTCCTTGTCTAGCCGTAGCCTCAGCTGAGCATCGACCCACCTGCAGTTGGGGCGGGGGGGGGGGCATATGTAGGCAGTCGCACCTGTGGGAACATCTGCCACAAGGCGTATGCAGAGTTTTAATGATAAACTCCACAAAGTGAACAGCACTTACCCGCCAGCGGTGCTGCTCTAGAAGTTAAAAGTTTCCGGTAATGAGAGTAGAGGCGTAACGGGGAGGATGTCCCGCTCGGGGCGACCCTGAACACTAACAGGCAGGCGAGGGGACGAGGATGGCCCCGGTGCCTGGCTCCCACCCTGCACCTCAAACCACATTACCCTGAGACAAAAGACAGACGCCTGTCATTTACATCATAATCACATCAAGGTCTGTCAGAGGGGTTCAAACGCGCCAGCCGACGTGGGCCAGGGTTCTGAGGGACGCGGGGCTCTGGGGTCCGGGTGTCGGGGGCCATACCTGCGCCTCGCCCTCAAACTTTGCTCAGCTAATCCAGGGAAATGAGTCTTATGGCTTTGGTTCAATGAGGTTTGAGCGCCACTTCCATCTGCCATACAGCAGCTGGCGAAAGGATAAATGTAATTAATTACTTAATTTCTGGAAAAGCGCTCCAGAAAACATGGCTGTTAATATGTAGCCGGGAAATCAATTTTGAAATTGTAATTGCACGGCGCGCAGAAGCTGGAATATGGCGAGGGCCCTTCGGATGGTGTGATTAGTGGGGCTCGGAATCGTCTTTTGCTGTGTAACACAATTAACAGGCTAAAAATGTCAGCGTGAGGTAGAACAAAAAAGAAGCAGGATTCGCGGCATTATTTGTTGTGTGTATCGTGATGTTGGCTGCTTTTTAAGGCTGTATGGTTTGCAGCATTAGGCATCTTAAGTACCGTGTCGAATATCGCTCACCCTCACGTTAAAGAAACCGCCTGCGATTTATACACTATCATCGAGCTGCATGTATGTTTGGCTTCCCCAAGATAACCGGCACGTAGAAGGAAGAGGTCTACAAGTGGGGGGAACTGAGGCCAGATACAGACGCTCACGCTCTGAGACGTCGCCTCCTCCATGTAACGTTATCCGCCGCTGCAGTTTCACGAGGTTTAATGGTGAAAATGAACCAAAAATGTAACTTAAAAAAACAAAAACATGGACAAACATGTTCATGGCAACACCAGCCTGTTTTAAAGTAGTTTTTCTTTTTTTTTGTAAGTTTTCGGAGAGCTGAGTAGCTTGCGCGTGAGCGGCGCTTCAAAGCCCAATTAGATCGTTTTGAAAGACCTTGAGTTGGAGTACAGCATCAAGAGACAGAAAAATAAATGATTTTCGGACATTCTGTAAAGTCAGATACCTTTGAAAAGGCCTCAACACATGATTTAGGGAACTGGCAAAATAAAATTGTGTTCATATCCGTGATCAGTCTCTGAAGCATCAAAAAGCACTGCACGAATATTTAGCACATTGGGCAAATTGGTCATACGCACTAAGTAAGTAGAATTCACAGGCGGCTCATTTTTTTTTGAAGTATCATAGTGACACACTGTTCAAGTTTTATTTTCTTGGCATCCAGAAGCTGTAAGCTTTGTTTCTAATTAAAATTACATGGTTTCCCCCCCCCCTCTTTTTTTAGAATATATTTTTGCATTTACCTTAATTGTAATGTTACCTCATTGGCGGTGGGTTTGTTTGTTGGCCTAACTATAAAGGATCTGCATGTACCCTTGTGGGTTGGGGAAGAATTAGGATTTATGAATTTATTTCGTCTGTTGTATTGTTTAAACAGCTTTGGTTTAGTTTTGATCCCTTCCTCTTCCCTTTGAGGCTGTTCCACGGTGTCAGCTGTTGACTGATAGTAGGAGAACTGCCGCACAGTGTGAATGAAAGCGAACTAGCGGTTGGTAAACACTGATAAGGGATAAACAGAGAGCGGTCAGGCAGAGATAGTTCTGTGGGAGCCCAGATTGTGTGCGGTCTGTTAAAATGAGATTCTGAGTCCGTCCTTTTCATTCTGCCTTTCCCCTGTACCGCGTTTGTCTGGAAAATCTCCAGTGACCTCTCTCAGTAGTCCCAGCCTGCTGCATTCTTTTTTTTGTTTTGTTTTGTTTTCTAACAAGGGTCAAGTTGGCCAATAGACACATCCCCGGTGCTGCTTACGGACAGCTGTCAGAGCCGGGAGTACTTACAATAATTCATTTTGCATGGAATTAGAGGACTATACCATAGACACGGCACCAGGGGAAACTGAGAAAGTGACAGAAATGTGTCGTGCACAATCACAAAATGTCCACACCGTATTAATGCACATTATGCATTATGCCTCGTGGCTTATATTACTGGTTATGCTTTTGATGAGTTTTTATAATAACTGATATAGCATTATAAAGAAAAATATAAAATATACTTTTTTCTTTTCCAACTTCACCTCTGAAGATTTTTTTTTTTGCAATATTTTTTAGTCCATTTGTCTTCCATACACTTATTCTGGACAGCGTCACAGGGACTTGCAACATTTTATTCAATTTAAAATACAGTTAGGTTTCATGGGACTTTTTAAAATCGTAAATCTTTAAAAAAAAATGTATCTTAAATTTTACTATTAAAATCCTTCTTACTGTCAACAGAGTCAATGTTTGCATTTCACTTTTAGATATAGGAATGGATATTTAATATTTAATACTCCTGCTAATATTCTCCTTAATAAATATGGTATTATTTTATTTTATTTAGGTAATATTTTATGTTTTTTTTAATAAATATATTCTAAATAGTGATAAGAGTAGAAAACTTGCCCATCCTTATCGAATCCTGAAAATTTATTAAAATCCAGACACAAAAAAAAGTCCTTTTTGGGAAGCAATCTGTTCTTCTTCTTTTTTTTTTTGGTCATTGATTTTCTAAAAAAAAAAAAAAAATCCATCTTTTATGTGATTAAAAAGACCTTCAGAGGTCTAACCTTGAGGGTCACCATGTGGTGTATTTACACAGAGAATGTTTCAGCCTATTGTACCCCGGCAGCTAATGAGATTGGTCGTTAAGTGAATGACACAAAGGCTACAGAAAAAAAAAAGCTTAGCAGCGGCGCAGGATATCACAGTGTCCGCGCGCGCTCCACGCGACAGCGACACGCGGGACTAACCCGCGCCACCTCTGCCGCTTTGCACGGCGCTGCCTCCTTGATGCGAGCATGAAAGGCAGGAACAAAGGCTAAAAGAGCGGGGGAAACGGTGAGTGGAGCCCGCGGCGTCGCCCGCCTGCCTGCCCCGCGGACGGCCGGGGGATGCCGCCGTGTCCGCCCGCCGCCGCGGCCCCTCGGCAACTTGCAGATAAGTAGATTAATGAGACGTTATTGTGGCACTTCGCGGAGCGTTTCGCGCGCCGGTGAGTAGCGCGCGGGCCGGGGTGGGGGGGGGCGCGGGGGGGTAGTGAGAGGAAGGCAGCCGAGACAAAGTTAGCTGGTTAAGCGGCGTACTTTAACTTGTCACTGCACAACTGCGCCCCTAAATGCTGTTTTTTTTCTTTCTTTCTTTGAATCTGGGTTTTTGCCCCTCTGCGCGCGCGCGCGTGTGAGCGCGTCCCCGCGTGCGCGCGCCCGTGAGTGCGTGTGTGTGTTTACCAAGTTTCCCCGGCGCCACGCCGCCTGCGCCGTCCCCCCTTCTGCGTGACTAGGGAATGTCGGTCGCGAGGAGCCGCCGCGTTCACGCTGCCCGCAAACTGCGCGTCCGCCCGCCGGCGTCTCGCGTCCCGCAGCTTCTGCATAAATGACAGCGTAACGATGTGACAGTACAGTGACAGTCTCCGGGCGCCCCTGCGAGGCGCGCTCAGAAGCTCCTCTCCTGCAGAAATCTATAAAAAAGCCCCCCGGATTCGCCTGCGGACGGCCAGGGCGGCGAGTCAAGCATCGCTCTGCTCCTGCTGCAACATCTTTTCCAGAAGTGGGGATACTGCTCTGTGCTGGATATAAACAAGTCATTTTCACAAAGTGTCTGCTTTAGGGGGGAAGTTTTTCTTTTTTCCTCCCCTCTAAATTCCCTCTGTGCCTGTCAGGAGGATCTTTTGTGCTTACTGTTCACTTAGTGGATCACAAGTCCAGGCTTTTGTGTCTAGCACTCGGTCGGCTGTGAGTGAAGAATTACTCGTTATGGGACTGAAATGTGACTTTTGCACTTAAAGCGTCAGGCAGGCTAGGCACTTCAATTAGGAAAGGCCAGCAGAGTCTGTGTGAAATTAATTACCCTCAGGATGAAGCAGAGATTCTGTTAACACACTGAACACACATCTCATCCTGGAGAATTATCGGGACACATCCGGCAATCATGCAGGTTAAAACTTTAAACCATCCTTCTGGTCAAAGCAGGGAGTCTCTTTCCACAGCCTGTGTCTGTGTGCATGTGTGTGTGTCTGTTTGGTGGGGGTGTGTACATGGACAGAGGGGCGTTATCTAAGATGTTTAAGTGATGCGTTCAGTGAACTTTAACTATTCAGGCAAAGAAGTGACCTCAATACACATCTTTTGAAAGGTGCTAGCGCTGAGATTACTGAGGCAGAACAGATGAGCTGTTTTGGTTTACTTCACAAATGTTAAATTCAAGCGAAAATCATGATATAAGTACAGCAAAGTATCACAGCACACTGCCACATTCAGAATGTAGCAGCTTGTTTGGGGTGTTAAGACGTGTCTTAAAGTTCTGTCTTTTCATTGAACCCCAGAGTTGAGTCAAATTTACATTTCGTTAAAGATTATTCATTTTATTGATGCATATAGTCATAACCACGGACCATCTGCTTGCCTGGCTAACTGGACTGAGACTCTTTACAGAGCCTTTTATGAACAAAATAGTAAGGGCTTAATTGTGTGTTATCCATGAAAGAGGACTCCGAACAGAAAGATAGTAAACAGTAACTGGTTTCTCTTTGTGAAATATATATTATTTTAATGAACACCAATCAGACTAGTGGATAAAATAGTATAATGAAGGAATATTTGATGAGTTGTTACTGAACGAAGTATTGAAAGAAGTACTCTGTCAGTACTGTTCTGATAAACTTGGTATTCATAAATAAATGTTGTTAAAATGTAATTCTTTTCTTTCACAAATGTTTAGATTATCCAGAATTCTTTTATTAATAAGTCAACCCATCTTTGTTAACAGGTAAATATTTTATATATATATATTTATCTCTTGTCTGTGCACGTTGATTTAACTCCATTACAGGAAACTTTTCAAAAGTTTTAATTGTTATTGCAGTGGCTGTTTCCAAACTTTTTGTTTACTGTTTAAACCTGAAGCCTTTCATAGAGAGGATTTAAAATACATTAACAGTTTTTCAAAGATAAGACAACAGCGACATTTTGTTCTTTGTTAATCAAATACTAATAGTTTTTCATGTCTTTAAACTTTTTTTTTGTTTTTTGCTATTGAGAAATTCCAACATTAGCCCCGTCTTCTTCACATAAAGTACTTATGTACAGCTCGTTCCTGACAAAGCTTACTCGGACTGGGAATTCGTTTGCCAGAGGTAAATCCGAGTTAACACGGATTTATTTTGGCACGAGTTAAAGGACTAAAGTTCGTAATCCAGGTAGCCATGGGATTTTGCCCCACCGTGGCAGAAATCACTTAAAACTCCCCCGACATCCTGAGCCATTTAGAGAGCCTGAAATGGTTTTGTGAGAACAGTGTGTGTGCGTGGGGGGGGGGGTGTTTCAGATTTATCAGCATTTTCTGTGCGCCTGTGTTCATAACATGCACACTGATACATTTAATTTTTCCTCGTTTTACTCTCCCAGTTACTTTTGTCATTGGAGTACGTGGGGCTCTCACTTGGGGTTCCACCGGCCTTTAAATCGAGGCCCCTAGTCACCAAAGACTTGGTCCACTGTGAAGGGCTTACAGGCCTTTAAGGCCCGGGGCCCACACCATTGACTGAACGGCAGATTCCCCCATCTGTGCCAGAACTTGAACCTGAAGAGTTCTGACCCACATTTTCGACGGGCCCTCGGCTCTCTGGTACGGGTTTGGGGGACAGCCCCCCCACCCCCCCATCCTCGAGTGCGTAGGCAAAGCGTACACGGCAGTGGGTATGGAGGACGAGGACGTCGGGATGAAGTGGAGTTTAATGACATGAACAGCTGACTCATTAGGGCTGAGCAGTGAAAGGTAATTAACCCTGGGAAAACTACAGCTGCCACACGGGCTGTTCATTTCAGCGCAATCTGATTAAGAATCAGTGCTGAGACTCCGATTCTTCGCCGTCCGATTGCTAGGCATCTCGCAAACTTCTTCCTACCCCCGCCTTTTCCTGTGGCTCCGAAGTACAGGAGCGGTGCCTTTTGTAGACTAGGGATTAAGTGGCGCGTCAGACACGTCTTTTCCTTATTTATTTATCTCCCCCCCTGCCCCCGAATCGCAGGCCACCTGGTAGCATTCATGCATCTTCAATCATGAAAGGTCTTTCTGAGGCTGGAACAATGGCCCCTGCCAAGAGGCTGTGGTGCGGATTACACTGCAGCGATAACAGTAAATCAGGGCTGCAAGTTTGCTCCGCCATCGCACCTGTCCTTGAATCCCCTGTCTTCCACGCAGGCCACTGAAGAGCCATTGTCGCGGCGGTAAACTGTCAAGTGGACTGTTTGTACTGTGTGTTTTTCTTTCCACTGCGTTTTTTGGCCGACCCCTGATAGCGTCCATTTTGTAAACTTAATACGCTTCCCCTCACTTCTAAAACCTGCATCGGCTGTGTGTACTCTTCCAACAGGTCACAACCATGTTGAATGGCTAGCTGCGGGCTCTGTGCTAGCTATTGTTTTAAACACGTTACTTCATGGAAGGCGGACGCCATTAACGTGTCTCACGGCGAGAACGAGCAGGTCGGAGCTGTGCAAATTAATTGTCGTGTAACCGGTTAATTGAATTTGAGAAATACCGCATGAAAGCGACTGTGATATCGGCCTTTAAATCAGCCCCAGTCCACTTTTAGCCGAATTCGATTTCCCTAAGGACGGAGATACGAGTGCCGAGTTTGTTCGCATGTCCTGTAGCTTATTGAACTTAGTGACCAATATAATACTCATATCAAAATTTGCTCTTGTGTGATCTGCGTACTTTCAGGTTATTGTCTCCTTCAGTTTCCTTGCACCCCATTCCATCTAGCAAATTTATCTCAGAAAAATTGCGTGCTTAATTTCAATATAATACTTATAAAATAAATAAAAACAAATAAAAACGAATTGTGCAGACACTGATTGTCGAAATGGCGAGAACCTTTTTTAGTTTCAACCACCCAGGGAGAATCCGGAATCTCGTACTTTTGGGACAGGGAGGCTGTCTGGGTATTCTTAGTTCTTTCAGTCAAGCTGGTCTCACTTCAGAGTGTTCGTATTTGCTGGGAAGCCTCAGGAATCACTTTGGATTGGGAACACGGGGTTAATAAAGCACTCCAGCGGAGGTGTCAGCATCTGATACTCCCTTTCGCCGCTCAATAAGTGTTTCCAATAACAAGTTTCCCCTGTACTTATGCCATCAGAGCAGATTAGTGAAGTTAGAGCGCTGAGCCAGGCTCCTCATCGTGTGTTAAGGATTCAGGGGGCCGTTTCTTTAATGAAGCGTCCCCATCTTGGGTAACCGATGAAAAGGCTGCTCCCCTTGTGAAAGTCCCAATTTGGCAGGGCCCGCGAAACACTTTACTTGGCGGTCGGGGGGTGTGCTCGACTGGTACATCTGAAATCACAGTTGTCCTCTAGACTTCTACTTAGTGGGTTTCAGAACCCAGCTCCCCACAGAGACAGAGTCGCTAGTTAGCAGTGATTTCTGAAAGGTCCTTGGCTTTTTGTTTCCGAGTTTTATCCCCCAGTTAATTTGATCCGCTAATGAAAAGTAGACCTTCAATGCTTTAATCCTGTAATTGTCTCACTGTTTTTCCTACCAATAACGCTTCGGGGCTTCTCCGAGTTTTCCGAACGCTTATTTTTAAATTTAGACAATACCTGTCAGTCAGGCGCATTGTTAAAAGTGTAACATCCGCTGTTGCGCTTGGACGCGGCAAGATAGCAACATTTAGCCAGTGATTTGGTAAACGCGAAATACTTCCGGGGAGTAATTTTAATTTGAATGAGTCTCACAGTGATAGCGTATGTACACTTAGGCGAGCTTTTACACACAAATAGCCACTACTGGTTCTGCGTCTGCAGTTGATTATTAAAATCACGTAAAATATATGATTTTTTTTTTTTTTTAGAATACTTTCTTTTTTGATAATGAAAAATAAATCACTGATATTGTGATTTTTATATAAAATCTTACAAAATATTTCCATCTTTTTCACAAAAGTAAAATATAACATGGTGTTTTTAGGCTCCGCATCCTGCTAATTACTATTTTGCATGTAACTGTAGCGTTAGCCTACCCATGATCTCCCTCCACCCCACCCCCTTCGGTCGCCATGGTTTCTGCCACCAGCGCATTCATGGATATTTAAACATCTACAACAAACTCTAAGTGGTACAACGAGGTGTGGCCTGTCACCCTCAGTCGCAACTTAAAAAAAAAAAAACTTGTTTACCTTAAAAGTAACAAAAAAAATTAAATGAAAAAAGAAGAAAATGCAAATAAAAAATGTTATCTGACGGACAACGTGGCAACGTCGCCTTAAACGTTTCGTAGAAGCATAAGACTGGAGCGGTTTGCACATCCTTGTCAACCTGCGATCAAACAGCCCCTGGTCTAAGCTGTTCTGGGCCTCGTTCCAAAATCAGTGTCGCGCGTGCGTGCATGTGTGCGCCTGTATTTTTTACCGTACTCAAAACCGGCCTTTTCTGTAAATCGCCACTTTATTTAAATAAACACTATAGGCGATTTTATGTCCACGTGCAGTAGAAGATCAGGGAGGGACTCAAAAGTCCTGAAAATACAGTGTTGGGGTGCGGGGACTGATCTGAATAGGAACTCCAGGCTCAGATGCTGGGGGGGGGGGGGGGGGGGGGGGGGGGGGGGGGGGGGGGGGGGGGGGGGGGGGGG
>JAODKN010000079.1:4426662-4446863 GCA_026774425.1 Petrocephalus zakoni
CGGCCCCCGGGGCCGGGGCGGCCCCCCCCCCCACACCCCCCCCCCCCCCCCCCCCCCACACCCCCCCCCGGGGGGGGCGGGGGGGGGGGGGAGCCATACGAGAGGGTGCCTGTGGGATGCTGTGAATGCCTGCATTTCATGGTGTGTGTGTGCGTGTGTGCGTGTGTGTGGGGGGGGTGCCTCCCATTTGGTCATGGTGTACTGCAGTCTGCAAGAGCCAAGCGTCTGCTCCACTGCAGAACTCCGGTAATGGCTATTCTGGAGTACAAACCAATCACCTGTTCCAATACAGAAACCACGGTGGGATCCAAGTCCCCCCCCCCCCCCGTCCCTCTCTCCCTGTCGCTCACTCTCTTTCTCTCTCTCTCTCTCTCTCTCATTCTCTTTTTTTCTGGGCTCTGCATCCATCTGGATGAAAAACAAGTATCCAGTGCCTGTCTCTGCTAATTGTAACTAAGCATAACTGACTAACTTTTAATTTATTTGTTGGATAGACTTGCAATTTTTTTCCCTTCTTCTTCTTTTTTTATGGCATCTATTTAGATTCGGATGTCTCCAGCCACAGAGAGATTATCAGGCCGGAGCACACCTTGCAAATCCCCTTTGGTCTGGATAGTGCAGTGCATCCTGTACGGTTTTGTACTTAAAAAAAAAAAGGCGTCTCTGAAACACGAGTTAAAGCTCACACATGCACACAAACAGGCTTATTTATTTATTTACGTGGAAAAAAAAAAACCATAAAAGAAAATCCCAGCCCTTCGCAAAGAGACGCAGACGTTTCTTTAATTAGCTGAACAGATAGATTTTGAACCAAACCCCTCTTTCAGACTATAAAACATATGTAATGTGCCTTTCTCTGCATTTTTGCTCTTTATGTATCACAAATTGCTGTCATATGTCTGCAAAGACTGTTTTTTTCCCCTTCTTTTTGGCTGGAGGAGGTGGGGTTTGAAATGTAATTCGCGCGCGGCCGCCCCTTCTGCTTTTCAGATTAAGTTTGCCGCCGTGCCCTTCAAAAAGCTGCATCTGTTCCTTAACTCGTCTCCATCATCTAGAGAATGGACCACGCGGGGCCTTGGAAGATGCTGGGATGGAAAAAAAGGAAGCGATGCATCGTGACGGCCTGCTAGCTGTAGCGTCAGGCGCTGTGGTCACGGGCATGCCTGGTTTACCCCTTAACACCCAGGCCCTTAAGAGGACCAGATTGCATACTTGCTGCGTGTTTACCTGCTAAAATAATCCCTGGGATCGTGTGGGATAGCGCGAGGAAGTTAGCTTCAGAGGGATGAGAGTCATTTCAAATGATAGCTCTCAATTCTCCACTTCGTGCCGGTAGTTTCCACACAAAATAGATGCTTTAAAAAGGCTTTTCTTTTGGTGGGGGGTGGGGGGGGGGGAACAGGGCCATAATGGCTGCTTTTGTAAAACAGATTCGCAACTGACTAAAATTCTGTGATCGTCTTGCCCACTCTCTGATTTGCGTTTTTAAGCATTTAATATTTTATCGTGTTTCATCGCTGAATACCCAGCGATGCTCCCATAGCTACAAGCAATTATGGTTTTTATCACGTAAAGATTGGGTGGCTCCCATAGGTTTATTAGATATACTGTGTAGGCAACAAGAGGAAAACGCTTAAAGCCCTTTGCTGAATTATGGAAGGGAAATCAAAAAAAAGTCTGTCTTAATTTCAAAAATCAAAGTGCGATTTTTTTAAAACAGGTTAACATTAGGAGCATTTCCAGCATAATGTGAGTATGACAGATGGAGAGTGCAAATCCTGGAAGTAAATGACTGATGCTTAAAATAGCATTAAAAATTTCTATTAAATGTAATTTTTTAAAATGAAATATGTGCTTTGACAAGGACTTATTTCCTCCATTTTAAAGGCAGACTAACAAGCCTCCAGTTCTCAGAAAATGAATGATTTTAATTTTAAAACAAAGCTCACAGGTGAAATTTGAGACAGACATTGCAGAATCATGTTCTTGTGTGTATACATACATTTTATATAAAAATATATTAATACAAAGTTATATAAACTGCCTGCCATCTGCTGAAAAAACTGCTACGTGGTTTAAGTTTGAAGCACTGGATGTGTGACAAGGACATGCAGATTTCAGCTGCAGAATTCAAAGGTCTCACATTTTTCTTAATCAAAATAATGAAAACCTGTTAATTTCTACGCAGCCAGCTTAGGTGTTAGCCCCTAGTGTCAAGTCGGGGGTAATTTAGTCACGTCTGTCCCAAATACATCAGATCGGCAGACTAACTGTGTGATATGGCTGGTTGTTAGCGAGTTACGATGCTGACTAGCTGGTTGCAGGTATGTGGTGGTTTGTCTGAGAATTTGGTGCTCTCTAGATAGTTACGATGCTTACTTGCTAAATACAGGTAGGTGGTGATTTCTCTGAGAATTTGGTGCTCTCTAGCCAGCTATGATGCTCACTCATTAAATATGTGAGGGTGGTTGTTCGTTGGAGAAGTCTATGCCCTCTAGCTAGCTACGATACTCACTTGGCTAGACACAGGCAGATGGTGGTTTGTCGGAGAAGGCGGTGCTTGCTAGTTACGTCAAATATAACACAAAATTAAGAATGGTTTCTGGTTTGCACGGTTATTTTTGCATTATGGTTCAAGCCAAGAGTTTTACTGCTTTCAGAAAAAAGAATAAAATGTTTTTTTTCCTTCCTGACTTTTAAGATCAAATCAAAAGATATTCGAAAGCAGATGTACTTTCCAGACTTAAGATGCTTTCATGGAACATTTGTTTGTTTGTTCCTTAACCCCCCCCCACCAATCTGGTATAACGGTAGTTCTTAAAAGAGTTTCTTAAGAATGAGAACACGTTAATAATGCAGGCAACCGAACCTTCTGCGTCCATGCTACCAAACCACTCATGTCAATTTTATACGATGTTATAAGCTAATCCTGCCCTAATCTGGTGATTCAGATTCTTATCGACTTGTTGCCCATGATTGGAAAACTCTAAACAGAAGAAAACAATATACTGCCTGATCCCTGAGCTTTGTGGATTACTAGACCTCACAGAATTATCCCATATCCCACTTTTCCTAGTGAGTAGGAAGGTGGTGGGAAATCACGGGAGGGTCTGATTTAAACTCCACACTTTTTACTAAAACATGTAATTTCACTGTGTGTGTTTTTTTTTGTAACAGGCTAAATTTGCAAGCAGAAAAAAAGAGAGATCTCCGGCTGAATGATTCGCTTTCTCTTCAGTAACGCTTGCCTGTTTTTCTCGTTTACCCGTGGTTTTAGATGGAAGCATAAATACACCAGATGAGACCCTCTCCAAGAACACCTTCCAAGAAACTATATCAAAGACCCATTATTCACAAAACTGGTCTGGGGATGTGGATAATGAAGCCCCCCCCTTCGAGGCTGGCGCTTCTGGCACCCCAGAGGACAAAGAGGGGGAAGAGGAGGCTGGAGAGCAGGGGGAGGGGGGCCAGGCTGGCAGGGGGGTGACCGACTCAAGTTACGCCCCCTCGCGGCACCAGGAGCCGGGTTCTGATGGCGGAGTGGGAGATTGGGACAGCCCACCTCGCATCTCCAGGGTTAATGGCATTCCGGTCCCCACGAAGACCCTCAAAGACTCGCCCAGCAAGATGGTCGAGGATGGTCAGTGCAACATAGCTGGGCCCGACTTGGTCCCAGAGGGCTACTTGGGCAGAGCCAGCGCCTTCCAGCCAGGAGGGCTAAGCTACGGGAGGGACTCTAGCGACAGCGAGGAGGACCCGGAGGAGATCCACGCCGAGGACGACTGGCAGGCGGCGATCGCAGAGAAGCACATGCTGGAGCGAGGACGGGTCAACCTGAGCCTGATGGAGCAGGCCTTGGCCGTCCAGTCGGAGCAGAGGCAAGTCCTCCACAACGCCTACAAGGAGATGGACAGGTTCCTCTTGGAGCAGATGAGCAGTGAGAGGAGGCATCAGAGGCTTCTGGACATGGAAGCTCGCAGTGCGTACAACGGAAGCAAAGGTAAGCAGGACGTTCTCCTTGTTTATAGTGCAAACTGTTCTTGGTGGTCTGCATGCTCCCCAAACCGTGTGCAGCCCAGCTGAGGCCGATTGTGAGCAAACTGGTCATGAACTAGTGTGCTGTGACTAACTCAGGAGGGATTTCTGGCTTGTCCGGGGCTGCATGAACCCCATGCACTAGGCCTTGGATTTCCAGACCTTCACAGAAAAGCACCTTGTTTGACTTCGGAAGCGCCGCGGTCTTCTGCAGAGCGGAACGACAGAATTTTGCAAACTGTTAGCAGAGCTCATAATTATAATGTATGCAATAAATGAAGCAGAATCTGACTTCGCTCCATCACAAACAGCATCTGCCAATGAAAAGTTGGAAGGGGACACTGCTGGGGGGAGGCTCATAAATGCACTGTGGTTTCCGGTGTAATTAAATGAGCACTTTGTCATTCGATGTGATCAATTAAATTACGAGTGAAGCTGAGTTCGCCGTGCGCCATGTCAGCGGGTCAAATTACCGCGCCCGGTGTCCCGGTGGCAGATTAGAGTAATTTAAAACACAGAGTTATCCTTTAAATATAAGCTTTCTGTACTGTTTGTAATGTTTGACGTGCTGCCCCAAGGCTAGCTATTATAAATAGGCATAAATGATAATAAATACAGGTGGCTATGATAAAGAAAGAGCTTAGGAAATGGGGTTTGTCTTAAACCTTAAAGCCTTTAACCCTCTCTTGGGGGGTGCAGGTGACACTAACGGCCCATACACTGATGTCACAGACCTTTACAGAACAACTTTTTTTTTTTAGATCATTTCCTGGGTAGCATCTGAGTCACACGAAAAACAAACACGGGAAGCTAATACTGCCTGGATCATGTTCCAACTGGGAAATGTCAGATTTATCAAACGTAAAGCTCTTCTATCTTTAGTTTTAGTATTATTATTTACATCGTTCAGCCTTTTTAGCGATGAAAAGCTAGTTGTCTTTGTTTAATTTCACTGTTTTATAGGAATTAAGAAATGAATGGTCAAATAGCTATATGCTTACAGGAAGCCATGAGATTTATTTCTCCAGTGTTTATGTGATGATTCATAGTGGCCATATGTCATTGAGGAAGCTTATGTCAATTAGGAAAGGGGGAAAATGCCTAAAACGGGGGTGTAAGGGGCAAAATCCTTTTAGACGTTACACATTTTGGCGAAAAATGAACTGATACATAAGTAAGATAAAATAATAAAGGACACATTTTTTCTCACCTTGCGTATCTTTGGGCCTGAATGTTGGATTTTGATAGAAATCTGCCAGATGTTTTACCATAGCCATAGTTCTTAAATCCTTCTAAAGTACTTCCCACATTTTGCTCTTATTCTTCGAATGGCCGCTGTAGGCTGTTATAATGCTTGTAGTAATCTTGTCTCTGGATGGGCATTAAGATATGGGCGCCCGCAGTAAAACCACAGCCTAACTGAAGCGAGAGATTAATGTAAGCATCTTGCTGGGTCTTGATATTTACACTGAACACATGAATTCGTCTTCTTCCACTTTAATGTAGCCAATTACGTATTTTTCCGACTTTGCTGTATGTTTCGCTGTAGCCTCTGTAGGCCATTATTTTCATCGGTATATGAAGGTGTGGAGTGCCTCTGTCCTGGGCTAAAGTCAACGTTATGCTTTAACGTTTTTTTTTTTTTCCTTTTTGCTTTTCAGATTCTCCACGCTCCGATAAGAAGGACATAAAATGCCCAACGCCCGGCTGTGACGGAACGGGTCATGTGACTGGACTCTACCCCCACCACAGGAGCCTGTCGGGGTGCCCGCACAAAGTCCGAGTTCCCCCGGAGAGTAAGCGGCCCTCTTTTGGTGCTACGCGGGAGTCCGTCAGTGTCCCCGCATTTACTGTGTTGCAGCTCACTCGGCGCATAGCATGAAGTGCATTCAGACCGTGTAGGTGTCGCGTGTAAGGAGTGATGCTTTCTATCATCTATAGTGCGGCGAGGCCGCGTGCTGTCCATTCACCCACGTCCTGCCATTACGCCCGCAGGCTCATTTGCTCTCCTCTCTCTTTAAATGCCGACGCGGACACGCTTTTATCAGCCAAACGGCACAAACGTGCAGAGATGGGTGCGCTGCGGCTGCTCTCGTTACGACAGCGAGGGACGGCATGTGCCTCTAATGTGCCCATGAACGGGCCACTTTCAGTACCGATAAGAAACCACCTTATTCTAAAATCTCATTTAGTCTAAAGTACAAGCACCTTTGGTGGAATTAAACATATAAACTTTGATTTAGTATAGCCGGGGACCTTTCCAATTACCATTCTGTTTGAAAAAAATATTACCAGTTGTTGGTTGTTTTTTTTTTTTTCTTTTGCAAATAATTTCAATGTAACATAACAAACATTTAACATTCAAACAGTAGAGTAACAAAGGAACAAAAAATGTAATTAACTTTTTCAATTTGAAAGCATGTGTGTTCTCAAACCAGAAGCTGTGTTTGGAAATCAAAGGAATTACCAATCTAGTATTCTAAATAAATAGGAACATCCTCCAAACTAATTGGAAATTATGTACTTTGGAGAAATGAAAAGTTACTAAGGATACAAAGTTGCGCTCACCCATGCTTGTGCCTTGACAGCACTTGTATTGGCCTTTTTTTTACATGGCAGGGTATAACTTTAGGGGCTTTTCTTTGACTGTACTCTGGTTTAATTCTCTACTGGAGTAACGTTCTTCTTTGGTCTCACACACCACGCTTAACATGCACAGATGAGAGTCCGTTAATATCAACCGATCAGCGCAGATTTCAAAATGGGATGTCTGCCGTATTCAATTCTGCTTT
Organism: Petrocephalus zakoni; assembly: GCA_026774425.1. NCBI lineage: Eukaryota > Metazoa > Chordata > Actinopteri > Osteoglossiformes > Mormyridae > Petrocephalus > Petrocephalus zakoni. Next base: position 4,433,490 of record JAODKN010000079.1, read on the forward strand.
CCTATGTTCGCATTCAGTTGATGTATCTGACAGAGTTGACCTATTCGGGCTGTTAGACTAAGGCGTAACTTCAGACACCATGCACTTTTCCACATCGCGACACCGTGACGTTTCTTTGTATCGTTGTTGCGTTTGCGTTTATCCGTTTGTCGTTCTCCAGATCGACTTTCGGGTGGGTACGAATGACAGGTGCATTGAGCAGCAAAGAGAGGACGGAAATACAAGCACATAATCGCGAAAGCTGGAGGTCGCGTGTAGCATTCCTACTTATGCGGGATATCGCGAAAATATCACTTTGTTAACGGCAGCAAAATAACACAAAAAAACACTTAAGATACGATTTAAAACAAATTGCATCAGAGCTCAGGTCAAGTAAACACATGATATAGCTCAGAAAACTCATGATTGTATGGGAGTCCCCAGCTTTGGGTCGTACTGTGTGAATAATAATAATAAGTCTCTAAGCTTTATGAATTACCCGGAGAAATGCTGTGTTTCATTTTTAACTGCGTATCTTTCTGGCCAGAATAATTTCCGCCTAACGTTGCTGCTTGAGAAATAAATGTTATTAATGAGAGATTAAAATGGTTATGTGCAAATTGAGGTTAGGACAAGTGGTCAGCAGAGGTGAAGTAGCTGAGATGTCATTCAGGTTATCCTGAGACAGATCGTGAGACCAATCCCCCGTAAAGCTTTTTTGATTCTCATGACGTGTTCAAAGAGGTTTTTTATGAAGGAGAGTCTAGGAAACAGCGATATAAGTGGTAGATGTCATCCTGGAATTGCAGTGATGTTGTTTTTAGCTGGCTAGCTTGTTTTTGTTTATAGCTCGCAGGGGTCAGAGAAGAACCTCTGGCCTTCAGTAATCCTGGAGTGTGTCGTGCAGACATCTGGCATGTCGTAAATAGCTATCAGTGTGTATGCAGTGCCCCCAGTCTCTCTGTCTTACGTCTGTGCTCCTGTGCTCCCCCAAGTCCTGGCATTGCACGAGAACGTGTTGAAGTGTCCCACCCCCGGCTGCACGGGTAGAGGCCACGTGAACAGCAACCGCAGCACGCACCGGAGGTACGTCCGAGTAGCATCAGCACCCCCCTCCTTGTAGCAGATCTCCGTTCGCCGGCCACGTGTGTAATGGTACCATGTTCCATGTAGGCTCCCGGAATGGTCAACAAAGACTATTAATCATACTGCAACAAAGATTATTAATATTTCCAGCGGCATCAGAGAGGTAGGGAGGAACAGAGCTCCAATGAAAACCCGAATATCACGAAACATTGATGTCCACTAAATGTTATTTAAGCGATAAGGGAAGCGATACAGGTTTGTCAAGACAGTTGAGCTTACCGCAGCATTTAGTCTTTTCTATCATTATCGTCACATGGTTTCGGTTCAGCAGAAGTGTCGTTGTGGAAACGTACCTTTTCCTGTCTTTCAGTCTTTCAGGCTGTCCCATTGCTGCGGCTGGGAAAATCTCGAAACCCCTGGAGGACAATTCCAAATGTGGCCAAGTTCCCGACCCCTTCCCCAGGTATGGTTATCAAAAACAAAAACCTAACCCACAATACAACACAATAAGAAGTTTGTAAGTTTATGTCGAGTAGCACCTAGATGCTCCCCCCCCCCACCCCATTCTTTGTATATTACCAACACTGGCGCAATTTGTTTGCTTTTAATATTCAAATCCGAAGATGAGGCATTTGTGCATTTATTCATGTTCGACTCCCAGCAGCGCTGTGAAGTAGGAATTAAACACAGCTGGGAAGAAAGCATTTAGATATATTTAGACGACTAATTTACTTTCACGGTATTCGCTAAGTAAGACAGGGTCTTATAACAAGGTCTGTATAATTTTACACAACAACTAAATTGTGCAGACATTATAATGTTACAGTTTAATGCAGAGAAACTTGTTTTTTCAGCTAGTTGTTTTTAGGTCATTTTCGTTGGGTGGAAATCCACGGGTGAGAACGAAAGCCTTTAGATTTACCGTGTCGCCCTAACGTGACATAAACACGCCCTTCAGACACGTCTCTCAAAGGCCGCCTTGGTTTGGCTGTCACCTTTCCCCGCTCCTTTCATCCTGAAGTCTCCGGGGCCTTTGTGACGCCCTTTAAGTAGTTTAACTTTCTGAAGCATTCAGGCTTTAAAATTCATTGTTCCCTATGCAAAGAGCGACATGACGAATTACAGTGTATAAACAATTACAGAAATACTAGGGGCATCACTTTTCTTTCTGGGAAACATGTAGATGTCATATGCATCTGTGAAATTACCCGTTTTCTCTGTGCTGTCACTCTTTGGATTGTTTGATTTATGGCTCAGATTCCATCCATCCATCTTCTAGCTGCTTGTTCTAGTCAGGGTCATGGGGGGTGATTTTAATTTATAATACAGTAGTGGACAGGGCTGTGTTGTGGCTCAAGCTGTTTCCTTCTCCGTCTGCTAATATTCTTTCATGTAATTTAATTTCACCCTCAGTCATTATGCAACCATGAATTAATCCCATTTATGACCTAACTAGCATAGACTTATTTTTTTTAAACAATATCACTTATTCGAAGGCGGGCATATTAATATCTTAGACTCAATTTAAACAATTGTATCTGTGTTTTCACACATCAAAAATGTGTTACAGATATAAAATACTTCATTTGACAGTGTTGAAAATGGACCGTGTACATCATTTTTACAGAATAGATGGGCAGTGATAAATGCCGAAGGAGTCTGTTGTGGTTCTTTATTTCCATATTTCTTCCGTGTATTTTTAAATTGTGATATAAATGAAAATAAATGACAGAGCATTATAAAATATTGGCACGTCTGCTCCTTTAGTCAAGTGCGCTGCTCCGCCAAACGGTCCCCACGCCCTCTTCTTGGTGTTACCTGCAGGACCCCTAGCTTGCTGAGGAAGTTCGAGTTCAAGCACTACAACTACCGGCTGGGCCACCCTGTGTCCACTCTGCAGGCCAGTCTGGCCAAGGACCTGGACAAGTACAGCAAGATCCGCTTCGACCATGCCAGCTTCGACGCGCAGGTCTTCGGCAAGCAGCCGGCGGCGCCGTCCAGCCAGGACGTCGACTTGTCACACTTCGGCGAGCGTAAGTCAGCAACACGGGCCCGGCTATAGGCTACCACGTCCGGGCCGTGCCTTTAGCAGAGAATCTGGCCGGCCGGCCCGTAAGGCCTTTTCAGTCATCTGCCCGGCATATCATCACCGGGCGAGGCATGTGACCCCGATAGTCGCCTGCAGCCCCGTAACTCACCCACTGCCGTACTTCGACAGATACCTCTCCTGTGATTTTAGGAGGAGGCACAAATTCAGCCGTGCTCCCGCAGACTTACGTAACGGCACAACTGGGGAGTGTTTGCTCTAATCCTGGCTGTCATTAGCTCTCCGCTGAGTGTCCTCTTGTGATGTATCCTCAGCACCCCTCCAGTACCCCGGCCTGCTGACCCCGGGCACCCGTCTGCCCATCCCCCGAGGCCTCAGTCCCGGCCACTACGCCCCGTCCGCCGAAGACTTTCAGGCCACGGCTGCCACCAACGCCATCCTCAACCTGTCCACCCGCTACCGTAGCAACAGGGAGCCCTTGGTGGCCCGGGCACTGGGCCCCTCTGCAAAGGTAATCAGATCGAGTCCACTTGGCCAGGTATGCGAGTGCGGCGCTTCACGCAGCCCCAGCTCGCATGCGCGAACACAAAACGGGGTGGGAGGAAGGGAGAAAAACAAAACAAAAGAAGAAAAAACAACAACATCAAAAGAGTGATTTTGGCAAGGCAGGCTGAGCTTCTGGGAGGAAAGCAGCAAGAGGGTTAGCAATAAAGCTTTAATGTACACTAGTAATTACATCAAAAGGAAGCCAGACAATGGCGCTTCGTCTGAATTCACTATTAGCCGCCCCTTCGTTATACATGCAATCATGCACGTAGTTTACACGTTTCCCACAACATGGGGGACAAAAAAACTTTAACTAATGCGTGCGTGTAAATCAGCCTGGCCCTGCAGATGGTGGAAGATATTTTCTTTGGTAAGACATTATCCAGGATAAACTGAGCCTGACCAGCCCTGAGCGCCCAGTCGCCATCAGATGGCATATAAAGCTGCAGTTAGTGGATTAAACCAATCAGCGGTAGGATTCATTAGCCCTCTTATTCCGGCACATTGTTCCAGCACTCTGTCCAGCGTGCACCAGCCTGAAAGTTGAGCCCTTTGTTAAGTCCTGGTGGAGCCTGTCTCTAAGTAGGCCTTGTTGCGCCTTAACTGCACCCCCCCCCCCTTTTCAAAAGAATGCAGATTGCAGCATCCCCATTCATACTGGGGGGGTGGGCGTCCTCACCCTGCACCTGGTACAGCCCCGTGTCGGCAGCACCGGCAGCCCATGGGGCTGGCAGCCGCCTTGCTGCTCTCACCCTCGGAAACATGAGGCGACGGAAAGCGGTGGGCTAATGGAAGAGGGCTGACAGCTCTCGGAGGAGCGCAGCCACTGGCTTTGACAGAGCATTAGGCTTCCACGTTCTAATAACGTCCTGTGCCGCGGTAATTGTCCCAGTTTGCCGCTGGTGGCATATATACACCCAAAATTCCTCATAGCTAGCATAGGGTATTTGTATATAGCACTTAACTGGGTTAAATTCTTAAGCTTTAACATATTTATACCCATAATTCCCGGCAGCTAGCATGTAGCTGTGTGTTTGTGTGTGTAAATGTATATGTATATATATATATATATATATATATAATTTATGTATATATTTATATGTATGTGTGTGTGACTGTGTGTATGTATATGTGTGTATATATATATATATATATATGTGTGTGTGTGTGTATATATGCACATACATACATATATAAACACATTTACATATGTGTGTGTGCGCGCACGCGTGTGAGAGCTAATGCCATGCTTTGGGTCTGTTCTCCTCTGAGTCTATTTTACTTATATAATGATTAGCTTTTCAAAGTTTTATTGTGTTTATCGCTATAATTGGAAGTAGCTAGCCTGACCTGCAGCGGCATGGATATATAATGCATGTTACATAGCAGTTAATGTAGCGTATGGCTATTGAGGAGGGTAACAATTGAGCGCGCCTATAGCTCGCTTCTCGCCGCTACGCCCGCCAAGGTTGGCCACCCCCACAATGCGCCACAGACGCGGCCCCGCACCAGGTACACCACGCGCATGAATTAAACAGCGTTTGCATGTTTGTCCCCGACTCCGCTCTGAATCAGGAAGCATTTATGAATATGAAATGTTTGTTGTACACTTCTGGGAGCCAGGGTGTCAGAGAGAGAGGGAGGCAGAACTTGGACGATGCGGCGGGTGACATAACCGTGTCTTTTTATCGACAGGAATAACATCTTTAAGAACGAATGGTGAAAAACTTAACAGATGAATGTCGCTGGTCCGTGAAACGTTTCGAATCCACTGCTGCTTGAAAAACAGGTTGTCTCCCAGTGAAGAAGGAAAAAAAAAAAGTTATCACTCTGACTTACTGTGAAATTTTTGTATTGAATTAAAATTTTGGAGAGCTTGTGAGGAAACAATATGCTTAATGTGAGAGAATTGTGCAAACCCATGGCATTGTGGGATTCATTAATGTCGCGTAGTGGATGCTCACTATAATAACACTATTATTAAGTAGTGTCAGCAATGAGGGGAAGGTATTGTGGAAGAAAGTATCAATTTGTATACGTGAACGTGTAAATGGGTATAGATACTAATGTGCCGGGTTTGATATAGGTGTGGATGTAATTAGGTGTATATGTAAATAGGTACAGATGGATTAGCATGTGTCTAGCGTAGCGGGGGTCGGTCTCTACGCAGAAATAACCAGTCAGTCACACAAGGAGGTTAAAGGAAAACTCAGCAGTTGCATGTTCATGTTTGGTTTACGTTTTTTGCTGGGATCGGTCCCTGTTCTGCCTGCAAATAAATGGAGTTCAGGAGCATTCCGAGTCTGTCTGAGCTCTATACGACCGACAGAATCGAAACTGGACTGAACATCAGCCACCCCCGTCGTTTTTAACACCTACTTCAGCGCGCATCTGTCGGTGATGAAAACTTACGTCGCATTAAGCTCTTTTAATTTGGGTTTGACGGCAATGACCTAAAACCAGCAGTCCCAGCTGCCATCTTGGTGCCGCGTCCTAGAAAACAGATGACACAGCTGTCACCAGAAAACAATTGGCCGGCAATCTGGGCGGCGGCCATTGTGTGCAGGCTAACCCCATTGTCTGCTCCTTTCTAATCAAAGTCCGCGCGCCAACTTCAGCCGAATCTGAAAGGCCTTTCCAGTTGTTTGCCCGGCTGAGTTTTCGCTCAGTGGCAAAAGGGATCGCTTTTAGGATTTAAAGGCCATATGCGATGGAGTTATTTTATTTAAGCTTATAGTTATTTATTTAGTGTGTCTTATTTACAGGACTTCGATTTTTTTCCCCAAAACACTGTTATAAACGTAAACAAAGTGTTCAGTGTAATATTTCTGGGGAGGGAGGGGACACGGTGCTGCTGTTGCCTTACTCATCTGAGACCCGGGTCTGAGTCTCCACCCTAGCTCTGTGTGTGTGGAGTTTACATCTCCTCTGTGTTATTGTGGAGTTTCCTCTGGGTACTCTGGCCTCCACAGTCCAAATACATGCTAAGATGAATTGGAGTGAATTGGAGCCGAATTGCCCGTCAGTGGTGTGTGTGTCCTGTGATGGGTTGGCACCCCGTCCTGGGTCATTCCCTGCCTTGTACCTGTAGCTTCCAGGACGAGCTCCAGACACCCACAAGCATACATAGGACAATTCTCAGGGTTTTTAGATTAAGTAAGAGTTTGAGGGAATGAAAGAAAGAAGCTTTCTGAGTTATCCCTGACTTTTGTTGTGTTTTTGACTCAGGACGGCCTCATAGAGGTAGACGAGAACGGCACACTGGACCTGAGCATGAAGAAGAATCGAGATGGTCCCAAAGCTCCGCCCCCGGCACCTCCGGGGGAGTCACTGCCCACCCCGGCATCCTCCCCCACCAAGTCCGCCAGCGTCCGCGGGACCCCCGCCTTCTTCCAGGCGCTGTGCGAGCAGGAGGCCTGGGACACGCCACTGAACTACAGCAAAGTGCATGCCGTGCCGGACCATGAGGTACGGGCCCCCCGACCGCAGCCATCGAAGGGGAAGTCCGCTGCCCCTGGCCACACGCACCGCTCCTCACGTGACGGGGCTGCTTAACCGGTGACCAGTCACCCCCTGAATAATGGAACAGGAACGATGTGTCGTACAGGAACCAGACGAGGAGGCCGCGGTGTGACACTGGTGACGTCGGCGCCCCCTTGTGTTACTGATTAACGAGTGACACCTCGTTTGAGAGCAAAGCGGAGTGCCTTGCTCACGCAATGCGGCTGCCCAGATTCGCGCCATTTCACGTTTCTAACGTTTCTAACGTCACATTAAACGTCACCCTGCGGGGGGGGGGGTGGCGTGCCGTTTGGATAAAGCCAGTTGGTAACCTGAAGGTGGTAAACTTGTACAGCCAAGAGATCCATCGATGGCCAGCAGATCAGTAAAAGTGAAATGTTGTTAAGGCACCACGCAGATTCATTAGCGGATAACAGTGACGTCAACAGGGAGACTGAACGCATCCAGAGCTTCAGCCAGCCCTGGCATACAGTCGGAACAAAGCTGTGTACTGAAGGCACGAAAGAGCGCCTTAAATTGCTCCGTGGTGCTCCAGCTGAAGACAGCATGTTGCGTAAATGAGGCTTCTGTCTTCATTATGGATGATTAACTGAGGTTATATTTGTGGCATATTAATGCCCTGCAAAAAGACGTAGGCTATTCAGAGAGATTCCAAAATATGACTGAACTAAAAATGTGGATGTAAAAAACAGGACCCGGTACCTTACAGTTATCCGTTTTAAATCTGTGTGTTTGTTTATTATTAGAGTGATATTATATATAGGAAGTGAACAAAATAATGGAAAAGCCTACAAGGGTACTAATGTTCAGGGCCTTATAAAGACGCCGCAACACATTCTTGAAATGCTGTCCTGAACATGAGTCCTGTACAGTGTGTAGCGGATTATTGGACCATACCTCAAGAAGCAAATGTAATCCTCCAGCACTTTGAGGGGTGAAGGAAAGGAAACACTCTGAGCTCCAGAAATTCTCAGAGAGGTCAAATGATGTTTATATCTGGTGACTGGGGAGACAAGGTGAGGAGTTTCACTTCATCCTGGAGTTTATGAAGCCACGTCTGAGTGTGTTTCGCAGTGTCTATGGGAGCATTATCATGACGGGAACATCATGAGCGAATGGTGTTAGCGCCTGGTCCTGCAAAGTGGCCTCATCCTTCTTGGCCATTGTACAGCCACGCAGAGCAATGTTGAGTCCCACTAGATGATTTCCCATTGCGTTACTGATCCTCTACCCTGTTGCCTATTTGATTTTTTTTCCCCCCAAACATAAATCTTTCCAAAAAAAAATGGAGAAATCTCATCGGACCATGTCACATGTCACTATGCTCCTTACACCAGCGTGCACATTGCTGTGCGCTGGCCTGGGATATCAGCAGCGTCTCAGTGACAGCCCTGCCATAAATTCCAGCTTTGTGACGCTCACAGCATGCAGTGGTTGTTGAGATTGGGCCACAGATGGGCTACATTGGAGGCTCATTTTTGTAACATTTAGCAGCTATCCTGTGAAGTGTCCCTGACGGTGAGCTTCGACTTTCGATACCCTGCTCCCCTTCCCCTGTTGAATCTGTCTGTCGCCGGCGTACGCCACCACGATCGCGCAGGTTGCGCCTCTTGACATGTTAAATAGTTCTGCAAGCTTCGTGGCAGATGCACCTGCGTTTCGAAGCCAACTCTTTGGCCCCTTTGGACCTCCGTTAGCTGCCTTGTGTTGCTTTGAAAACTCCGATATCAAAGTGCCGTGCGTCTGTCCACTTCTGCACGTCACACATAGCACTAATTGGCATTCAACCTCCCCAGACTCACCTTTGTAGCCGTGCTTCTGCCTGCGATTGAGTTACTTCAAAGTTAAAGTTCTTTTTCATGTATGCCTTCCCTCATTTTGCCTACCTTGTCTTTGCTATTCATCTGTTGTAGCTGATATTATTTACCTGAATAAATATTAGAATGACCTTTTGCAAGATCAACCCTGACACACACTGAAGGAATAGAAAAAAAACTGGTAATTCATTTATTATTATTATTACTACAAAAAAAACCTAAACTGGAGGACTTTAGAAATGGGCAAATATCGTTTTGTTTGTGACAGTAGGTCTGTTTCAGGAATAGGTTTAGCACAATGATCTTTTGAGTGTATCTCCTGTCTTACAGGTGCATTTCCACTCTAGGTGATTTGATTTTCCGTGTTTTAATCTGACAAAACACTCCATTCAGTTGGACTTTTTCTAATTCACTTCAGCGTCTGGTGCCTCTTCCACAGATTTCCACTTAAAAAAAATGCTAAACCCATTGGTTTTCCATTATAACCAGTGATCGTAAATACCAAACAGATTAAATCCGACTTTAAATGGACGTATGAGTTACTGTGAGTGTACTTAAGTATATTGATACCCACCCTATCTTCTACTAATGTTTTGGTCCTGAATGACAAAAGGCTGTTTTTTAGTTTTTATTTTTTGCTGCCCAGCTGATCATTTGAAAAGCGGCAATATTTGTATGGTCTCAACAACAGAAAATATATTGTACAAATTTCAGAAGGATGACCTGGATAGCATGGCACTGGAGGACAGAAAGTACCATGGCGACATTAGCCTGTTGAGCCCCAAGTCCAAGATCCTCTCCAGGGACACGAAGAAGGAGCTAATGAGGTATGTCATGTGATTCAAGTCATGTGATTTAAGTCATGTGACACTGGCTGCCCTAACAGACCTACAAAACAGCAAGGAAACGTTTTCTGTAGAACGCGGCCAGTGTTAACTCATCTGTGAATGTTTGTTCGAATAATGTTCATTAAAGACAGAATCTGGATTACAATCCAGAAAAGCCTTTACTACGGGTTGTTGTATTCGAGAGTCTGCAGGCAGATATCCACTCTGTATCAATGAAAAATATGGAATCCGTTGTCCACCACTGTAACCAATGTATCTGCAGGTTCTTTTGGAGGAGACTTGTATCTGTTTTGAAAGTGAGTGTATGTGTATGTATATCTTCACTCGAGCTTCCAAGTCTCTTAACCTCGTAGTTAGACCATGCATGTGTTCGCACTGCTAAAGCTTTGTAGAGTCACTGCGATGCAGTGCAGTGATCTGGGATCATCCAACTGTAGTCTTGAAACACAACCTCAGGCTTTTTAGGACCTAAATTTCATGAAGGCCACTCCAGGCCTGCCAATTTTAGACACTGTCTCCTGAAATTCATTTTTTTCTACTAAAATTTCCTGCTTTACTAACTTTACAGTGATGAATGGTATGCAAATTTCCAACCTATTTTTATTATTATTATTATTGTTATTATACTGAACACTGCATTGGAATTTACTTGTATAGCCAAGATACGACATATCGAATAGCCAGAGGTTAAAGATGTATAATAAAAGTACACAGACTTTCTTCTGAATTCTACTACTGAGGGCCTAAAAATGTTCATCTGTGTTTTAGCTGCCCAACTCCGGGTTGTGATGGAAGCGGACACGTTACGGGAAATTACGCCTCTCACCGCAGGTACTCCAATCTGATAGTTAGTCTGCTTTATTCTGCCATAGGAATAATTCTTTAAGGAGCAGTGCTGTCCTGGTGTATTTTTGTGTGTGGTTGTCGATTTGACTCACCGATGATTATAATCACTCCCCGTTTAGCGACCGAGTTCCGTTCCCACGACCAGGTCCTTAAGCGTTATGATCGCTAAGTGAAAGTCACGGTAGCCTAAGCATGCTTATGACTTTAGAACAGCCTACCCTACTCAGTGCCTTTTAACTTTCGTGAAGTGGACATTTTTAACAACAATTTGTACATTCGGCTTCAAAGATCTTTATTGCTCCACAGTGTGTTGATGTCCATCGTACGAAATTTGGTCGTAAATGCGTGCATTGTTCGGAAAATTTATTTTTCAAATGATTTGGGTTGGAGTTAACTGAGGTAGTCACTAAAGGAGGAGTGGTTGTAGTTGATTGATTGGGTGATTGGTTTCTTTGATTGATTGATTGCTTCATTCTCAGTTATAGCCTCTTGTGTTTTAGTTGTGGTTGAGCATACATGGGGTCATGCCACATAAATAATGCAGCTCCATCTTTCCATCTATAACTTTAAAATTATGATGCATCATTCTCTAAAAACTGAAAATAAATGTTAAAGTCAGAGCTCTGTAAAGGAAACTTTTTTTTTTTAGTGTTTCTGGCTGCCCATTGGCTGACAAGACTCTCAAGTCACTGATGGCAGCCAATTCTCAGGAACTCAAGTATGTATCACCACTGGCTTTGTTTAGCATCGATGCGCTATGTGGTTTTTTTGTTATTGAAGTTAAACATGATGAAAGGCTGAGCCACAGAGGTTCCAACTGAAGTCAGTGCATGATGTAATGCAGATTCCAGTCACAGTCAGTAAATATAGCTTTGGCCCCAGTAACAGTTTGTTTCATTGGATCCCAGTGGGGCGAATCCCTTTGCCAGTTTATCCAATCAGGAGTCCTACAAAATACTCACATTCAGGCAGCATGGTTTACCAGTCGTGCATTTACTTTGTTAAATCGGGACTTACGTTCACTAACTCGACTGTGCCCTTATATCTGTAACCGCCTCCGAGTGTCACGTATATTTGACATATATATTTATATGTGAGATTGGAGGTTATTTTCGGCCGAATTTAAAACATTTGTTTTTCAGAAAACGAGTCTGAAGGTGGTGCATACTGTAGTTATTCAAAAATGCGGTCAAGGTTAAAGGAAAAGGTCGTCTGCGATGAAGAGCACCCCGGGCCCATCTGTTCGTGTCCTCTTCATGCAGGTGCCCAACGCCTGGTTGTGACGGGTCCGGTCATGTGACAGGAAATTACGCCTCTCACAGAAGGTAGGCTTTCCGGCATGAACAGTCAGAGCACAGCCAGATTGGTAAGACAGGTCCGGCTCGGGCTCCAGATCTTCCGCGTTTTCCTAGAGTCCCAGTCAAGTCATCTTTATTTATATAGCACATTTAAAAGACAAGATCAAGTGTCAGCCAAAGTGCTGCACAATAAATCAGGCAAGGCAAGACAAACATTTAAATGGTTAAAACAAAGAATGAAATGCAACTAATAAGAATAAAGACAAAACAACAAATAGATCAAAACAGAAAGTAAAAGTTCAACTCAGTATTAGTGTTCCATGGAAATTCACCCTGCAATGCTCAGTTCCATGAGTTTCTCATCCTTAATGTCATAGTATAATACAATAACCCTTAGTTTCATCTTTCATAAAATTAAAGGGCATTCAACTTGGTAATTTTATGAATTCATATATTTCAATAGCAACAAGGAAATTAATGCCCAGAAAGTCAGAATTGGCATGGAGACCGTGTCTTTCTGCACCACCATGTACGAATGATATGGAAATATAATCAAGTATCAGTGATGGGGATGCTGACCTTGATATAATAGAAATACTAATGATTTTAGAGCTCATCATCATTTGTCTCTGTTTTTCGAGTTCATGGCGGACAGTCATTTTCTTGGCATGGGTCGGACACCTAGGCGATGTACCGAAAAATATGACATTATTGGGTGGGATTGAGGTGATGCCTTTACGAGGTCAGATTGAGGAGTTCGGCTGGTTCAGCCTTTTTCTTTGTGGTTTCCCAGCTTGTCGGGATGCCCACGTGCACGGAAGGGAGGAATGAAGCTCACACCAAACAAAGACGACAAAGAGGACCAAGAAATGAAGTAAGGCTTCCTTTCCTTTTCCGTCCCTTTCTTTCCTTTCCCTTCTGTTGCTTTTCCCTTCCTTTCCATTACCTTCCCTTCCTTTCCTTCCCTTCCTGTCCTTTTCTTTTCCTTCTGTTCCTTTCCCTTCCCCTTCCTTTCCTGTCCTTTTCTTTTCCTTCTGTTCCTTCCTATCCTTTCAGTTTCCTTCTGTTCCTTCCTTTCCCATTGTTTCTTTCCTTTCCCTTTCCCCTTCCCTTTCCCTTCCTGTTACTTTCCCTTTCATTTCCTTTCCCTTTCATTCCCTTTCCTTTCCCTTTCATTTCCTTTCCCTTCCATTCCCTTTCCTTTCCCTTCTCTTTCATTTCCTTTCCCTTCCCTTTCCCTTCCCTTTCCCTTTCATTTCCTTTCCTTTCCCTTCCCTTTCCCTTTCCTTTCCTTTTCTTTCTGTTCCCCCCTTACAAAAATGAACCATGGTTTTACTATGGTTTTTTGGGTAACCATGAGTTTATGACTATGGTTTTATCATGGT
>JAODKN010000079.1:4446963-4463671 GCA_026774425.1 Petrocephalus zakoni
TCTTTTCCCTTCCCCTCCCCCTCCCCTTTCCTTTTCATTTCCCTTTCCCTTCCTTTCACTTTCCTTTCCCTTTCCTTTCCCCTTCCCTTTCCCTTTCCTTTCCCTGCGCTTCCCTTCCCAAACACTGCATACTGTCATTTCTTTCTTTCAGTTGTCAACAGCGATAATACATTTGTAGTCCTTTATACTTTTCCCTGAACCTCAATTAAAATTGAAGTCTGCAGATTAGGATTTTAAGGCTGAAAGCCATTCTGATATTAAAATGAAATTTTAATGACTGCCTGTAAACATTAGTAAATTAATAGTTAAGAGGAGTCAACCTTTGAAAGATTCATTATTACATTCTCATTTAGAAACGATCATGTTGCAAAACATGCATAGTTTGAGAGAGTGGAAAAAAACGGAAAGCCTGCATCTCTCTTAATGCAGTGCTGGCTGCTGCTGTAGGGGGCTGGTTACTTTCAGTGCCACCCTGCCCAATGTAATATTACTCCATTATTAATGGAATTGATTGTTGCATAAATTCAAAGCCACATGGGTGGGCCTCCTTTACCTTTACATCTGGAATGGCTTTTTTGCTTTTTTAATTACTAATGCAAAGTTGAGAGCTTTTAGAAATTAGATTGGAATGGATCTCATGCGCACAACTGGACGGAAAATAGCGGAGGCACATCTGTACTGTAATGCACTACCACGTGTCCTGGTCCTCATGGCAGCCCTCGTACGTTGGGGGCCTCGTGATGGCACACTCCTGGGTGGAAGGGCTGTCCTAACTGCAGTTCTGGTATGCAGGGCGGGGAGCTGCTAGCTGTGGTGGATGGTGCATATAGAATGCCCAGTAACTGGCTATTCGTGGTCCGAATCTCTCAGGACAGCTTTGGTTGTATAGTCATCGCTCTGTGACTAACTTGGTTATCTACATCCTTACCCCAAGTTCATTTATTGCCATTAAATACTAAAATTTACACAGAGCATCGCTCCTGATGCAACCTCCAATAATTTAAAACAATAAATCTTAAATACGTGGGAAAAATGTTTGCATAGCTGTCTGCATGATTGGGACACATTTTTGCATTGCATTTTTTTCAGTTAGTTAGACTTAAATTTGTAATCAGCATTTCAGTGGATTAATCAGTTTAATGGCTGGAAAATTCCTTCAGGCCGGTGTATGGAGGGATATTTGTGGCTCTGATCACATTACCAGTCATACATTTATTTTGATCTGCTCCTAAGGAGTCGCAATCAGGTTAATTCAGACGGTCTTTGTCTTCTGCCTACGCGAGCCCAGCCCAAGTCCGGCGATCGGCTCGCGTTAATTACACCATGGTTTTCAGTGCACCGCGTCCTCCCCCAGAGCAGCCAAAAGTGAATTACACCAAAGCACATCTTGAATACAATGTGCAGAGCACCTCCAGGCCATAATCTTGTAGATGGTAAATTACAGGTGCTGGATTATGAGGATTCTCCCCAGGTTCTTATTTTGCTTGTTATTTTTTTGTATGTGTCAGTACACTTGCATTACATTTATTTAATTAGCTAGTCATTAGGCCTGACAGAATCCCTGGAGCAGTTGGGACTAAGGGCTTTACGCAAGGGCCCAATGGAGATATGATTATCATCAGCCACAGGTTTTGAACAAACAACCTTTCCAATGTGGACACAGATCCCAAACCCGCTAAGCGACACAGCCCCAGTAGATAATATAAAAAATAATAGATAAAAATATAGTTTGTCAGTCATTATACAACCCAAGATTGTGTATTCCTCATCTAATAATGTATGTGCAATCAGAAATTTGTATTGAGTAGTTATTCTTTATCTTTGCACAAGTACTGGGTAGTTATTCAAGTACTGAGTACGTATTCTTATTTTTGTACAAAAAAACCCATCAGGGGCCTCTCCATAAGGGAACAGATGCAATAGCAGTGAACGCATCCTCCTGTTTTTATTTTTTTTGTGCTAGATGTCCAGTAATTGGTTGCGATGGCCAAGGCCACGTACTGGGTAAATATACATCCCACCGCAGTGCCGGAAGCTGTCCCATTGCTGCCAAGAGACAGAAGGAGAGCACTATTAATGGATCTGCCTTCTCCTGGAAGGTCTGCAAACAGGAAGTGCCCCACTGCCCACTACCAGGCTGTAATGGTCTAGGTCACGCCAATAATGTGTTTGTCAGTCACCGAAGGTAAGGCTGAGTTCACACTCTGGCCGCCACGCATCCTCCTCTATTTTAGTTTTATTTATATATTTATTATATTTATTTACCTCTGTCGTATTGTTCTCGGGGGCCAGGGGGGCGTCACATTCATGCATCCTGCAATGTTTTGTCACGTCCAAAATAACATGCTATTCTGCCCTTAGCGATGCGCAGCCATGAGGTGCAGTGTCTGTGTCTCGATGAGTAACCACCCCGCGCTCGGGTCCTCGTTCTGTCCTCACAGTCTGTCTGGGTGCCCGTTAAACGCCCAAACCATCAAGAAGAAGCTCTCGGGAGACGAGATGATGACCATCAAAGTGAAAGCAAGCAGCGGTGAGCCTCCCCCCCCCACCACCACCACCCCAGCAGCACGAATCCCAGCAGACCTAGAAACCCTAACAGAAAAGGACCTTGTTAATCAGGTCTTGCTGTTCCATAGTGCAAAATATAGAAATATTCTGAAAGGCTTGGATATCTGAAAGCATTCATATATTATATAAAATCACATAAAATATACAGGCAGCTTTCAACTCAAGTCATAGCCGACTTTGCTATTTAAAAAATATCCAAGATACATAGTTTACATACCTAACGCAAAACGGCAACATCAAGACATGCCTTTATGTGAATTTATGCTTTATCTTTTCATTTATGTGGTTAGTATGTACTGGTATGTTTTTGTCTTTATATGTTTTTTTGCTAAGTGTCTTGAGTGGTCTGCGGAGGTAAATCTGACTTGCGTAAAATCTGAATTACATAAGGGTTTGTGGAAGGGATGACTTGCGTCTGTCATGAACTACCTATAGAAGTTCTACCCACGGGTTAGTCACCCAGACCACTCGGTTATAGCTTGAGTTATTGCCCGTGACCTTCAGATACTCCATTTGCTGCTAGCAGGATGGGTTTCTCCGTGAAGGAAGTGTTTATCTTTCCATATTAGTTAAATATTTACAGTAGAAACAGCAGAAAGCATCACTGCCTGTCTGACAGCGCTGATTGCCGGGTCTTCCCACTAAAATGCCGGCTTCTCGCAGGCGTAGAGGGAAATGAAGACATGCAGCACCTGGACAACGAGATCAAGGAGCTGAACGAATCAAATCTGAAGATCGAGGCTGACATGATGCAGCTGCAGACCCAGGTGGGCCACCGCTGTCAACCGTGAGCTAACCAGACACCTGGCCGGCTCCCCTACCCACCAAGTCGTGGTTTAACCCATCCCCCCTCTGCTGTGCTGTGGTTTAACCCAACCCCCCCCCCCCTCCTCCACAGATCTCCTCCATGGAATGTAATCTGAAGACGATCGAGGAGGAGAACAAGATGATAGAGCAGCACAACGATAGCCTCCTGAAGGAGCTGGCACGCCTCAGCCAGGCTCTCATCAACAGCCTGACCGACATCCAGCTGCCTCCCATGGTACGTGCGTCTGCCGCCGTAGCTGACGGCCCAGCACCGGCGCACCTGGCTTCGGACCTTGAGGGCCGCGGTGCCGTGGGGGTACACAACGAAGGCCTGAGATTCAGTCAAAACCGGACCTAGGCACTCTTGTCATAGCAGAGGCTCACAGCACCCTACAGCCTTACTTTCACCTATGAATATCATGGTGAAGGGTTAGTACGGGAATTGCAGTTCCTGCAAGGACTTTACCCCGTGCAGCGCTCTGATCAACTTCCATTTTCCTCTAAGATGTAGTGATTTACGACCACATAGTCTGATTCAGTTTGTTGCTTATGAGCGTAAAGGTTATCACGGTTGGCAGCTTCCCCAAGCCATGCCATGTTACCCGGGGATTGCTCTCTGAATCTCACCGTGTCCAGTCACAGGCTTCAGTGCATCCAGCGGATTTCTGAGGGCAGCTGCATGAGCACCCCCTGCAGGCCGTCAGGGAGACATGCAGTGTACCTCCAGTTACAGCAAGAATCCTCCCTTGGTATTGACTAAAATTGGTTTCAGGCTAGCTGCTAGAAATTCTATATTTGAGGGGAAATCCACCTTCATCAAACCATTTTTATGTACTTCCTCCTGTCCTGTGTGATACGAATTTAAACTAGGTACGACTTATTTATTTCTTTAGCTAATAATATGAGCATTCTCGGGTTTTTTTATTCTGGCACAAGGATCACAGTCCTGAGTTTCTATACATTAGTGAATCTCACACCTTTACCTTTTTATAGCATCGGGGTTTCATGGGAAAGTGAGATTCACAGGCCAGGGAGGGTTTTTTATGCAAATGTGACGACACTGAACGTTTTTCACGCTCGACCGCATTGATTGACAGAAGAAAAGCAGAGATAGGTGAGGCAGCTGTCGTCACGGAGACCAGAGAAACACTGACAGGTTGCCGGGTGCATACATTCCACCACCAGTACAAATCTGAAAAGAGGGTCATGTGATCACGAGCAGCAAGGGAAATTCTCCCGAAAAAAAAAAAAAATCCGCGGCACAGTTAGTTTGCCCAAGGTGCATTTCTGTATGGTCTGCCTTGGATGAATGCAAGAGTATCTGGGGATGGAGAGGAGGAAGAAAACAAACTTAATATCGTTTTTTGGCTCGAATTCCCATCTAATTCAAAACCAATTTTTCAAGAATTCCAGAGAAGCTGCAGTCCATGCAATCCATGCGCCCAGCCTGTATGACTAATATATTTAAAAAAAGCCCCCAAGGCTACCTGTTTGGAGCCTTTTAAACGGATGTCATCCTACACATTCTGCGCGAAACATGCTCGAATGTACTTAAAGCTCTGTGGGAATGTGCGTTTGTCAGGACCAATCACAGAGCTGGGCCCCTTAGAGTAAGGCACTGAAAAGAAGCTGGGAGCTGCATTGTGACTTGATTCCCACCAAGCCCGAATGTTGTGACAGCGAAGAGCACAGCGATAAATTTGTGGGAGGAGTAATAGTAATCACCAGGCCTGCCGCGAGTGGCGCGGCGCGCCCTCGTAGGACCACGTTCCGCGACTTGTCGGGAAAGCGTGCCGGAAGCGCACCGAGCGACATAAATTTGCCCGGGCTTATTTAGCTACCTGTGCGTCGGCGATAAGTGCGCTAACGAAAGGAACTGGAATGTTCTGCAGGGGCCCATCTGCGAGCAGAACTTCGAGGCCTACGTGAACACGCTGACAGACATGTACAACAACTCGGAGCACGACTACTCACCAGAGTGCAAGGCCCTCCTGGAGAGCATCAAGCAGGCAGTCAAGGGAATCCACGTGTAAGCCCCGCCCCCCCGCCCCAGCCAGCCCCAGCCCACCAGCACCACGGCGCACCTTAGAGTCCCTTCATCCCAGTATGGAGCACTGGTTGCATGTTCAGGAGACTTTTTGGGATGCATTTTCTGTTTCACAGCAAACATATCGCACTGACTAAAATCATACCAGCCGTGATATGTTAAGGACTTAAAAAGCAATTTGCTTTTTTAAGTGATGAACTTTTACCCCCCTTGCACTTAGTTCTCTGTATTGTTTGCTGTAATCGACTTCTGTATTTATTTCTGTGTATTACACGTTATTATTTATTGTCTTAATTTATTTTCCCACCCAATGTTCTTCTTGTTCCTCTTCCTATTATTATTATTATTGTTATTATTATTATTATTATTTATTAGTTCCTACAACTGATAATTTTAAAACTTTTAAAACCATACAGCTGCTAACTCGATGTTTTGGACAGCAGCCTGAATCTCCGCACATTGTAAATATTTTAGCACCTTCCATTCTAATATTATTTCTCATAGGGCTTTTTTATATTACTTTACGTCTTTTATTAAGAGAAAACGTCAGACTTCATTTCTGCCTAAATTGTGGTTCGTTGCTGCCACCTAGTGGCGATGCATCCTCCAGTCTTTAAGTGAAGTTGACGTGCGAGATAATTCCGTGGGAATCATTGTATTGACGACTATTAGGGAAACACTTGCAACATGATACGTTTATTTAGTATATTTGAAATCCACTCGTCTCACACCAAGGTAACAGCAGCATTCCTCTCCTGTTTTTGATTACCTGAATGTCTGATTTAGCCACAGAGCTGAAGCGCTGGGTCCTATAGCTACCAGACCGTAACATCACAATCTTGGTCTTTCTTTTGTCTTGAACTATATTGATATGAATTGCCTTTTGTGTGCACACGTGTGTGTGCATATACGTGCCTAACTGTAAATGTGTACATGAAACATAGTTTTCACTGTTTTGTGGTACAATAGTATTATGTGAAATGGTGTCTAATTTATTATACAGTACAGTTATTTTTTAAAGGAAAAGAAGTGGTGGTTTTTTTTCTAGCTTGAAAGCGCTACTGTTTCTACTGCATTCTGGATTTATAAGCACACGGCCTAGTAGGACACCATACAGGCCAGTTCGCGTGAAGTGCCGCATGTGAATCTAATGCATAAGCAATTTAAAGCGGTGAAAAGTCCCACTTTTGTGAAGTTTTCAAAAGTAAAATAACACTAATATGAATTATAACCTGATGGAGTCCCTTGTGATGCTCAGATTGAACTGGCATCCTGGTTATAAAAACAGCCGCAGTGTGAAACGACCCTGTGGTTATAATCGGTTTCACATAGGGTTTCGGCGGCTCCCCCACGGTGACAATTAGGGCTGCGGTTTGAACGGACCACGTGGACATGATTAAAAGTGCTTTGCAGGTCTGTACTGTACTTAACGGCTTTAAGACACATTTGGGGATACTGACATGAGTCTGTATGTGTAACGGATGAAAGCTGAAAACGGCTATTTTCATTTCCCGCTTTCCCACATTAGAAAGGAATCCATTTTCACATCTCGGAAAGCCGGGTCAGAGGCTCTGCTCCTGACAAAAGTTTTGCCAATGTTTCATTTCTATTGATTAGTTTATTCGTTATTGTTATTTTACGCTTCCTTGCTGAGAAAGCAAAGTCACACGTTTGGTTTTACCTCCGACGAGCGGCGAGCAGTCTGCTCCCCCAGCAGGTGAAGGTCACCGCTCCGCTCGGAAGTGCGATTCTGTTCAGACACGTTTTTATTACGGGGTTTCCGCGGATAATAAGATCGCATTTGCCAAATAAAGATACCGTTGTTGTTTTTTTGTGTCGGAAGCGCACCAAAATATGTATGCAACTCGACGTATTGATACAAGTTTCACAATGCTCCTTGAATGTCGTTTTACTTTTTTAAAAGATCGTCTTGTTTTTAACAGGATTAAAATGCCGCAGTTTGTGTTTGCAAAGGTCACTCAGTTTAAAGGAATCGTTTTTCCAACCTACGTACTACTCCAGCCCGTAAAATCAAACATATTAAGAACCACACACAACATTTCAGCTTAAAGCAAATAACATTTTTACTTTTGTGTATTTAACTGCCCATTTCCACTGTACAATATTTAAACATACATCTGAATACAGAGCCTTTGATGATGGTTTTATTACATGTTTAATTTTTTTTTCAAGAACGTGTTGGTTAATGTTTCAGAACTGCTACGCAATGAGGTAGACTAGGCCTATACATTTTCCACTATTTAAATTAATGAAATGTCTATAAAACCTTCCACCCGGATGACCAATTGCTTAAATGCAAATAAATGTTTTATTTTATACAAAAAGAATCAACGCATTAAATTGTAATTTTAATAAACTTTATCAGCAATTTTGTTGAAATTCATGATAACTGTATAACTTTATAATTCTGCTTATTTATTTGTAATTGTTAATATTTAATTTATATGCCACGTATTGTTTGCTCAGGAAGTTTTGTGAAGAATATTTATTTTTTTCCCTGTTTGTACTTGATGTGTTTTGTAACGTGAACTGGATTTTGTGTCGAACGATATTGGTACTATGAGACTGTATTGTAAATTAGTTTATTTCTTTTTAATTCAAATGAGTTCCGCTTTTTTTTTTCATTTCGAGTAGTTTGTATATTGAGGTTTCCCGAAACTTTTACTATTTCAGAACAGATATGCGCTGTGTTGTACAGTTTGTGTATGGTAGAAATAAACCTTTTCAAATGGTCTGACGTGTCAGCGTGTAAATGTACAGCTGGATGCTGCCCGTGACCCGAGGGCAGTCCCCCGTAGCTCAGCCGCAGCGGACCTCAGGGCTCTTTTTACATGTAAGCCTATTCGAATAGTTAAACTGGAGTATATTCCGTTTTTACCCTTTTTTGTCAGCCGCGAGGTGTTCAATATTTATTCTTCTTCGTATTATTATTAATATTACTATGATTAGGCTATTATTGTTATTAATACTTTTGGTTTAAAATAAAATGCGATAGATCCCCTTAGGACAGGACAGAAGACCCCAGCTTCTTAGTTAAGCTTTCTTTGTTTCGTGGTGATTCGAATTGTGCAAATGTTTAGATTATAAGCAGTCCCATGGGACATAAAAATATTGCTGTTTACCTTTTCTATTAAAACAAGAACAGACAGCACAGTACACGTAATTGTGAAAACGACCCGCTAAACATTAAGAAACTCATTATTGATGAAAATAAATTAGTGAGGTTTATTTCGGACCTCTGATGTGCACACCACATCAGAAACAAAGCGCAATTACTACAATAAATTGGCCTGGATATAAATCAGGCTGTTTCACTTATAAAATCCGAAAAAAATGCATATAGTACATTTTTAAGAAATATATCCGAGCCTAGTACTTAAGGCAAGTGTTCTGTGCTTTTTCAAATGATTCGCGCAGTTACCCCGAACCGGCAGTTACGATGATGCTCTTTTGGCGGAATGGCTTCTAATTTTCAGTCAGTAATCCGACGTAAACGTTAAATTTCACGTGTCAATAACGCATCATTGCTGACCAATAACTCAGCTGAAGTAAACAAAGTAGGCCTATTACATATTAGAAGAATTTTCCGTTTCTTTTTTTTAATGACACCGAACATTTAAACTCATTTTAGAGATTTAGCTAACTTAATACGTTTTAATTACAGCCCTAACCTTCTCTCATGCTACCCTGTAAACAAATATTCGATCAATTACGCTTCTGAATGAAAACAAAAATATAGGTAAGTTTTACACTGTCGAAGCATAGCCACTAGATGGCAGACCGAAGTCATTTTTCTATCTCAAGAATTATATTTTACGTAATTGGTGGGAGAATCAATAATCATGTATTAAAGAATACGATTAAATATGTATGATGTGTGATTCGATGAAACGTCAAAGCTCGTTAATTTTCAAAGCTTGGAGACTGACAGCTAGGAAAACCTCAGTTGTCATTTATAGCGCCTTTAATGAATGCATTTCGGGATGATAAATGCCTGGCCTGGGCCATTAGGAATCACGTGGAGGTTAGTGACTGCACGTCCCCGCCACCTGCATGATGACGATCAGGGCAGTGTGATTATGCCCAGCACTAACAATGATAACGGCCCGTGCAACAAAGGCGCTTTTGTAAAGCAAAGGTTCGGCAGTTTAGTCTCAAAACTACCAGGCTGAACGGGTGGGATGTACATGGAGAAATGCGCTTCTAACTTTACGGCTCCTTCGCGATAAACGCCAAAGCGCGGCTATAAACATTCAGCTTTGCATCAGATATGGGATACATGCGGACTGACTGCGATGGGACCCATCCAGCGCGCTAAGCCTCGCTTTCCTGCTGCGCTGACTTCTCTATAAATGAGTTACACGCGGACCTGGTGGGAGCCCATTAATATAATTATACCATAATGGTATAGGAGGATCTCGCGACCCAAAACTGGATAATAGGCTGTAACATGGGGGGGGGGGGGGTAATAGAGGACCCCTTCAACTGCGCTTCCTGTGTCCGGCTCCAGGTATAAGACGCCGTATTACATAAACAGTCACAGAAAATGGTGAATGGATCCCCCCCGTCAGATATTACTCATCTCTCTGCCCCCCCCCAGCTGCTGCTGCAGTAATAAGCTGCGATCAACCCCAACAGTATACATTTTACTCTCCTTTTTAACACTTTGTAAACGGATATCAACAGGCGCATTTACGGCGACATGAGATCACACGTATCGGGTTGTTTGACAGGTAAAATAGATGCACTCGCTTTATTTGGGTCTGCAGCTTTATTTACGCACTGGCCAGTGCGACGGACGACGACGCGCCACGTGAGGCGTAGAACGCAATGGCTTCCTATCGGCCGTTGGAGTTTTTATTATCATTATCATTATTATCAGTATCGGAAGAACACACGCTGCCCACGAAACCCCGCAATGCAATTAAAAGGCCGTCCAGACTAGGCACCGCTATGCAAACAAACACGGGAGTATCCATTTCAGCGGGCTGTTTACCTCCATGCAACCCCCCCCCCTGCACGTTCCGGTTACGGTAACGGTAATGAGCTGTTCCGGGCCTGCCCGAGAAGGCATGCGCGGAAAGGAGCCTGCACACACAGTACAGACCTGCAAACGCGGAATAATAATAATAATCACCGCGATCTGAAATCTAAGCTTCGATGCGCGCAGGGACATGCCCGGGCGCGGGATCGTGACCGGGTCCGGGTCCGGGCTGCGCTCCTGCGGCTGCAGTCGGCGCCTCACCACGTGACATATGTTTACATCCTCTCAGCTGTTCCTCCTGCGCCGAGCCGAAGGGACGCCAGCATGCCCTGCGCTTTTTAAACACCCAAATATCTGGCCGCACAATCCACGAATAAGGAGCCCGCGGTCGTACACAGAGCCTGATATTATTCGGGGTTTCGGTGTGATCGCGCTCCTTTCCCCCGCGGCGGTATATGCGGCGTAACTAGGTGAGTGGTGCTTTTTTATTACAAGAAGTGAGAGCGTCTCGTGTCGACATTTTGTTGTTTTGTTTGTTACAAAGTAGCGGAGCGGCGCGCCGCCGCGAGCCCCTGCACCCGTCCCGCCGCCGATCGCACCGCGGAAGCCGGGCTGTCGGGCGTAATGCGGCTGAAGCACTCGGCGGCCGATCTGGACCTAACATGGCTACGCATGCATTATATTGAGGGGCTCTTGTCGGACTTAAGTTTTTTATTGTTGTGTAACTGGGGCTGGATCGTGGCCTGCGATGGATGATTTGACTTTTCTGGGGTTTCCCCCCCCCCCGCAGTAATACTGTCGAGCTTTTAGCAGAGGGTTCGGTTATAACTACAGTCCGGCTGTTTTATTTATTATTATTATTTGTTTGATCGCACTGTCGCAGAATCTCCGAGTGGCTGCCGGGCAGCAGTTTAAGACGGTGTAAGTTAAAGGCAGCTGCCCCTTAGATGCGTGCATATTCCTGCCAGCATCTCCGCAGCTCTAATTGCTTTTTATACTTTAAGAAAGTTGATACGTGGAGGAATAGGGCCCTGCCTGCCGCGGCTAACCTCCATGAGGCTAGCAAAATAAATGAAATGTTGCGTATGTAAGTAAGGCACAGGTACGCGGAGGTGTTTCACAAGGTTTTTATGACTGCCCGCATTTCACTCCAGCGTGTGCATGAGGTGTCATTTTGTCTTGCGATTTGTTTTTTATTTTTTTTTATTTTTAATATAGCTACTACGCGTGTTAACCTTGTAAAGCATGTGATGAAGGCTTCTACCTTAACATGCACAAATAACCGAATGGCTGATCGTAGTAATAATGACACCACCAACAATAAAAATAATAATATGGGTTTGTCATGCAATACAAACGCACTGCAGATGTACTACAAGGACTTGATGGAGACTCTTTGTTGCTGCCGAGATGGCGTCAGTGGAAAGTTTTTCCACACAAAATAAGGGATCGTGTTTAAATATTATTGCTCCGTAGAAAACAATTCCAGTATCTACCAACTTTTCGCACCGGATAAACGTTTACCGTCACCTTAAACCGTATTTGTACTAAAAGAGGAAATAGCTACGCGAATACTCTTTTTATTAAACGGGAGACTGCAGTAGTCTAGTGCAAAACATATCCTTCGTAAGTGTTGTGGACATTTCCGACGATCCCTCAGCCGTGGCTGGATATTTTGCTTGTGTTTTTCTGTAGACTGAGCGCCGTGAGAGGCAGCCGGAGCTGTCGATCTACCAATATATCTAAAAGCCAAATAGTAATAAAAGCTCTATATAGACGCCAACAATATCTTAAGGCAGGCGTCTATTGCGCAAGCCATATAATACACCGGAAAATGTTCAGTACGAAATGGGCACATATCACTGTTGAGGTTGATGAAGAAATGTGGGGGTTCCGGGTGTTATACGCTGTCAAATTCTCTTTGCAGAGAGAAGCGGGGCTGTTATTAAGGAAAGGGCAAAACAACAGTGTAATGCACCGTCATTTGTTAAAGGTAATAGGTTTGCGTTTAATAATCGACATTGTGCACCGTTTTATTAATAAAACTCCTGCAGAATATTGCATTGATATTGATTATTATTATTGATGGTGATGTATGATATTAGAATACGTGTTAGGACGGCTGTTTTCGAAGAATGGTGTGACTTTAGGGAACGCCATTGTCTCCCGCCCTGTTATAAGCGGTCTCATTTCTCATTCTCCAGCACCATTGACTCCACAGAGCTTAATGAAGTTCTTCTTTGTTTTGGAGGCCACATTGAGGAAGTGAACCATCTAGTGACTCTGGCAAGGTGTAAGGAAGCCCGTCACCATGACAGGAGCGCGTCCTGAGCCTGCAGAGGGCTTTATTAAGTGCACAAAAAACGTGAGCTCTTAATGTGCACCTTCCTTTTGCCAGTTTGTTTACCAGCGATGAGTCTGACTTCCTGGTTTCATTCTCAGAGCCACTCCACCGAGCCCCATCTCTCTCACCATTTAACTTGCCATTGGGTTTCTGGTATTGCTGGTATCGTGACCCGTCTGTATGCGTCACCTCTGAAACCGGAGGAGGACAGGCGCTGAACTCTGGGACCTCCGTGTCCTGGGCCCAGAGAGTCGCACTCAGCTTCAGACTGAGGCACTGGAAATTCAGAGGTTATGTTCAGCTCCTGTCTGTGATATCATCCCAATCTCCAACCCGTTAAATCCAACAACTAATGACCCAGGGCCGAGTTGGGGAAGGGAGACCGACACACAAAATGGCAGACGTATATCTTTAACTTATTAAGCCAGTTAAATGCGTCTAAAGTGTGAGTGTAAGTTGTTTCCAACCACCATAACCAATGTGAGTAATTACAGGAAAGACTTGTGAAATTGTCTAGTTTACTTGGCTGCTTTGTGAAAATCTATCACCACTGTATACATTTCCACTACAAGTGGTGTCACTCGTAGTAATGTGATCTGCTCTTGTCGACAGCAATTTAAATGTATATTTGGAGAAAAAATTGAAAAGACTAGCGCATATAAGGATGAATGTCTTGACTGTATCCTTTTAGTAAATATAGTTTGAAGGATCTCTGTTTAACCAGTCTAAAGCTTTTTCTCATCATCTTTATGGATTAAGATCTTAATTTGTAGTAGAGCTTCTGCATTGGTGGCTTGGTAATTATGATTGTTTTGCTATTTTTAACTTCCCCATATGCAACACCCATAAATATTTCTAAATTATTGTTGCTACGCTGTAAGCAGTTCTTTAAAAAACTTAAAAAGCGGCGAAAGGCGACACAGTGCTGGTAGAATGTGCTGCCCGCTCTCTCCTGCTTTGAATTGTGCCCCGTCTCGTTGTGACATCCCAGCTCGCCCATACCGTCACTCAGCTGAGAGCCCAGGCTTTGCCGGGGTCTGATTCTCGCCGGCATCAGGTGGCCGTTCGGCACGGCGTGATGCGGGCTTCCTCTCTGTGATGGAGGAAGGCGGCCTGTGCTGCTCGCCTGGCCCGCACCGCTGCCGCGGAGCCCCTGACGGCTGCCTAAGATTAGCGCAGTTGCGTGTCTGCTGCCTGAGCACTCGGCTCCAAAGAGGTTCCTGAGTGTCGATTATTGATTTCGCATCACACGGGCTCTCAAATTCTTCCCACATCTGTCCCCTCTTTAAAAAAAGAAGCGTGATGTTTGTTTTGATTGATCTGACAGTCGATTGTGCATTTAACCTGACAGCTGGAAATTCACCTGCAAATATTCCACATGCATGTTCCTTTGCATGGCATCTTGAAATATATGCTTTCAACACAATGTTATGTATCAATGATGCCGAATTTTCATTCTTGCTTGGGAAATCTTTGGAAAATCATTGGAATCTGTCGTGACGTTGTGTAATATTCATGAGTGGCTTTTAATTTGTTTATCCTAGTCAGTTCTTAAGCTGTAGTTGTGATCATACTTGTCTTCAAATGGCTTGTGTCTTTTGGAGCCTGGGGGTGGTGCCCGGCTCAGCAGTTCTGGTGGCTGTACCTGTGATCGGAAGGGTGTTGGTTCAAATCCCAGCATCTGTAGAATGATGTCACCGTTGGACTCCGCCAAAGAAAGTAAATGCAGTACAGTAAATGACTGCTTTTTGGCCTGTTTATAAATATGCTGGCAGATTCTAAAGCTGCAGCTGTGAGTGTGCTTTTCCTGAAATGGCCCGCGTCTTTCGAAATATGCGAGTGCCGTAAGTGTCACGTTTTTCGCAGCCTGAGAGCTGAGCTGCTTCGGCTCGGCGTGGAAGGTGACGGGAAGCGGGTTCGCTGCACAAATGGTGGACGGGCCTGTAGCCACTGGGATGGACGGGCCTGTAGCCACTGGGATGGGCGGGCCTGTAGCCACTGGGATGGACGGGCCTGTAGCCACTGGGATGGGCGGGCCTGTAGCCACTGGGATGGGCGGGCCTGTAGCCACTGGGATGGACGGGCCTGTAGCCACTGGGATGGACGGGCCTGTTTCCACTGGGATGGACGGGCCTGTAGCCACTGGGATGGACGGGCCTGTAGCCACGGCCTCTGCAGAGCACAGCTGGGTTACTGCGGCTTTTTGGTCCTCGTGTCTTTTATGTTTTTGACATCAGCTGTCATTTGAAATGGGCAAAGTCTGCCCTTTCCCGCAGGGGTGGAATCCTGTCGCTCTGTATTCTTCTGGGCCGAGTCACATCTTTTTATGACGATTTCTGTCCAGCCGGAAGGGTGATTGAAGATATATGTATATGGTGATAAAACCGTGCGTCTCTCCTCAGCTGCTAACATTCATCCTAAAGCTCATACTGCGAGTGTTCATTCTGCAGCACTGTTTGTAATAAAAAAAAATAATAATAAACGGAAGTACTTAATAGTGCATAGTCAAGAAGCTGGACAGGCCTAGTAGGTGTGCTTTGCACTCGGAGTGTGGGTGTGAGGGTCGTGGTGAATGGCTTTCTTGTCCCCTGGAAGCAGGACAATGGGGTATAATTGTGCGGGCTGGTCTGCCGGTGTCAGAATGGCGAGATCTTCTGACTGAGACCCAGCTGGGGGGACACAGGCCTCTCAGTGTGAGTGCGAGCAGAGCCGAGGCCAGTCACGGTGGCTGGGCCAGAGACGAGGCTCGCCGCAAGGGACAGGGACTCCTGTTTTTGCTTTATTACACCTTTTATATTTGTTTGCTTGTTTTGCAGATGATTCTATCTGGAGTACATCTGAGACAGAGGAGTCAGAAAATCCCTGAAGCGAGGGGGGGTTAAGGCCTCGCTTAGGGGGTCAGCGGTGACCACACTTACCGACGCTAGGATTTGAACTGGCGACCTAGCGATGACACGCCCTAACCTGGTGGTGTTGTTCTATTTTTTTTTCTTACTTCGGCATGTAAACTAGAGAGGTTTTTCTTCCCCAAGCGATTATGAAATAGCCTTAAGTGCTTTGTGGCGTGTCGCACCGACCACCCGCACGTTCCTTTAAAATTAAGGCACCTGACCCATTTCGGGCGCAATATTTTTACTGCGAGAAAACTCGGGAGGACTCTGCACTGCAGAGCGCAAATCAGAAAGTGGGACAAAGGCCTGGCAGAGGCGCGATGCTCCTTCCTCCTCCGGTTTGAAACTAACGGCTCGTGGACGGGGGGGGGATTTTTAATCAGGCTTCTATTTCACCCTCTTCCTGACCTCGCCAGGTCATGTTATGGTGGCGGTGTCCAGCTCAGCAGGTTAAGGATCTAAGCCTGTGTTCCGGAAGGTTGTGGGTTTGAGTCCCATGGCAATACCGTAATCATGGCATGTGAGCAAGACCCTTCACTCCAATTTCTCCTGGGAAGCTGGACACTAGCTCACCTTGCACTCTGACCCCAAAAAATCTCCTGGAGAGCAATATGGGGTATGGAAAAACAAAATTCCCATGTACATTGTACAACGGACAACATCTGTCTTACTCTGTGATGAGTCTATCTGTAGTTCCCACTAAAACTTTGACCAGTTTTAAGGTTCAGGGGTGAGCAGTCTTATCCCCAGAGGCCCAATGTCTATGCTGGTTTTCGTGATAACCTTTAGATTAGCATTTCAAACCCAAGTGTGAGGAATCAGTCCGCTAATTAGTAACCTAATTAGGCAGTTTTTCCCCCTTTCCGCGTTGCTGGTGGATCGTGGTCAGTGTGTTTCTGGGTCGTGGTACGTCGTCTTGCGTGGCGCTCGTAAATATCCCTGAGCTTGGTGTTTCGCCTGCTGCTGTTACGCACTGGGGGGGGGGGGGGGGGGGGGGGGGGGGGGGGGGGGGGGGGGGGGGGGGGGGGGGGGGGGGGGGGGGGGGG
>JAODKN010000079.1:4470613-4482379 GCA_026774425.1 Petrocephalus zakoni
CCCCCCCCCCCCCCCCGCCCCCCCCCCCCCCCCCCCCCCCCCCCCCCCCCCCCCCCCCCCCCGTTGACTTTGCGTCCTCGTGCTCCTGTTTAGTGTTCCGTGGTGTGGGGGCGAGGACGCGTGGGGGTGTGGACTGTGGCAAATTCTGTTGGAGCCCTATGCTAATTCTTCCGTCATTCGGGTGGCGGGGTTCGTATCACTTAGTGATGAATGTTGCTTGTTCACGACCAGCATTATCTTTTGGTCTGGGGGCTGGGGTCTGGTGTGACCCAGCAAACGGAGCCGGAACACAGTAAGTCTCTGCAGCACTGTTTTGGATGTGGCAGTCGATCCCGGCCCCCTTTGCCTGTATCGGCCCAATCAGGTGCCATCGTGCCCTATTATGCCATTCCCTGCTGAGGATTATGGGAATTATCACAATTACCATCTCTCAATTGCCCGAGAAGACCTTCTTTTACGCATTAGTCATGCGCTAACATGGGCGTTTTAGCATCTAGACTTAAAACGGAGGGTTATTCGTAAAGGTCAATTCACGTTTTTTTCTTTTCTTTCGAACTGGCGTGGTTGCCGCGGTTTTGTGCCGCTGTTAACGTCACTTTTTTACACGGCCGCTTTTCAGCTGGCTGAGGGTAGCAGCCCTCCCCGAGCGGTCTGACCCAGTGCAGCCTTGCCGTGCGACAGAAATGCACATTTTCCAAAGACAGAGCTGGTGCTCGGCGGGCTGAGGCCCCCTGAACCCCCCCCCCCCACCTGTGATGTCTCCCATTTCACACAGCAGTCATTGGTTCCGGTGATTAGCTGTCCAAAAATGTAGTGTGTTTTTTTTTTTCCCCCCCCCCCCGGGGCTGATGAGCAGTTTTTGTAGGCGGGGAGGTGAACTTTTACAGGTGAGAATCAGCTGCCCTTTCCAAAAAAAAAAACCACGGCTGGCTGTCATTCAAGCACGAAAGAGACTATTTAAAATGACAAAGAGGGTGTTACACATTCCCGTCTGTGAGGTCATTGCTTTTTTTTTTCTTCTTCATTTTAATTTCTTCCTTATCCTTTTAATTAGCTAAGATTCATGATTTTTTTTTTTTTCCTCCACTCGGCATGTCAAAATGGAGCCCACGCATCGCTAACAGCTTGACACAAAGTCCAGTAGTAACACTAACTCTTTAAGTTTGGAGGTAAACACTGGATGTGCAAAGTTACCTAGTTACTTATAAGAGGTCGTGTCACATTGGCAGTATCTGAGGAACCTTTCGAGATCTATACGCTGAAATGTACACACTCCCCCTTTTTTGCATGGTTCGGGGGCTTTTTCCGAATGAGCAGTACGAGATTTGACATGCTGCTGTGTAGAAAAATGATTAACTGTCTGAATTACATGGCAAGCAGTGTGTTAAATTCTTCTGGATTGGTCTCCTCCATTCCCGTGTTTTTTTTGTTTTTTTTATTCGTTCAAAAAGCAACAGCTTGTTTGGGCCTCCCTTTAGAAATAGCCAAGCACTGATACACGAAATAACACATGAGGTGTGGGTTGAGGCTTTTTGAGGGAATTTTGAAAATGAATATGTAATTGCTGGGAAATTAAAATGACTACTGGTAAGATTATACAGGTGTGATTTGGCTGTTGCGTTGGAATTTTCAAAACATTTTTCTTTATGGTATAATTAGTATTTATATGAAATTTGTTTTGATGTGTAATATTGCTTGTAAACAGTTGATGTAATCAGTTCATTTGGTATTATGGTCTGGCCACAATATTTTAATAGACATTAAAATTTTAATAATTTTTCCTTTCCAGATTTGAACTGTGTAAAATGATCTAAATGAAGTTGCTATGTAAAAAAACATGGTCTGGCATGGGACTACCTAAGCTTGGAGAATTCTGACGGGATATTTCAAAGTGGCTTTTCGATGAGATGGCACAGAATCCAGTGGAGAGGTCCACCACCCTCACACATCTTTGGTTTCTGAAGATAATCAGGGTAGCCAGCTACAGTGGCCGTGTTGACTTTCCTCTTCAATACCACAGACGAGAATTTCCATATATATATTTTTTTTGATTCTCTGCTTTAGATTTAATGCTTGATTCACCTTTTTTTAAGTTGGTTGAGAATTTGGTTGTTTCTGGTTTGTCCCTGTACTGTAGTTCTGTGTAGATCACCGGCGTAGTGAATATGTAACCTTGAACTTTGTCAGTTAATAAACTTTGTCAAATAATTAGGTTTACTTCTTTGCTAGTGTTTTAATTTCTTTTTATGAAGCCCTTGGGAGGAGGACCACATTAAGGCAGCATTACATAACCATCCTGTATAGATAACCTCATACCCTCACCTGCCAATAACAGATTTAAAGACTTACAACACTAATTAAAGACTTTTCAGGAAGTTTACTACCTGAATTGGGATTCCGGTTTCATTTGTTTAGAACCTCTCTGTAATTCACTCGTGCCTGCTCTATTCCAAACCTATACATGCAAGCCTCATGGTCAAAAATAAATCTAGTTTTCTGCAGTCTTCAGTTCCACCTGTCAGCATGTAGAAGAGAACTTGCAAAACCTCTCCATGGGCCTGTGGTGCAACATACCTGAGGTTTACATACCTTGAAGCCATTTCAACGGCAGGTGACCTTAGAGGGTTTAACCTTGACTCTGTGCAGTTGTTGGTGAGTTTTCAGTACGGTGTGTGTGTGGTGCATGATGCCAGTGTTAAGTGTAGCCTAGTCTCATTTGATCTAAATTACTTTGTCACCCTGGCTTTGTTACACAGTAAGTCAAAGTCTGCTTATTTTGCTATAAGCATGTTAAAAAATGTGCTGTTCCTTTTTCAGCTCCCGTCCCTTTAACATATTGCAATTTACTTAATTTAAAAAACGCCGTGTCATATATTTTTAATGCCGTAGCTAAATGCTTTGCTCAAGGAAATACTGTCAGATAAGTACTGAGGTCGACGTGATTAACATTATGAATGATGTTACTTAACACGCTGGAGAAACAGGGGCCTGAACGAGGTAAAGCGAAATATTAGCATTCTCGACTCAGAAAGTCACCATGAACATTGGTCTTGATTCTGAGCCTCATCGTTAAGGTCTGGATTATCTGAGGAGGCGTCCAGACTTCATCTGTAAAAGCACAAAACATGGTTTGCTGTGTGGGGTGACTCCATAATAATAAGCAGAAACTGCGTGTTACTTCAAAGTCCAAAAATGTATTATTTTCAGATTACCCGGGGCAGTGCAGCACTAGAATCTTTAAAAGCGGGTTTGAGAATAAGTTGCAGACGCCTCCTGGAAACGCCTAGTGTAATGCTATCATGCTATCAAAATAATCTAGAAAACTATTAAAATCTGGAGTGGGGTTCTACCTTCGCACAGTCATTGCAGGATCTGAGGGATTGGCGTGCTGCAGAGTTTTGATGCATTAAAACAACTTCCATTCTAACCACTATGCATACTTGCGGTATGAAAAAATCCTATCATTTATAGCGGCAGTTGAGAAGGGAATATCAAGATGGGAAATTATAGCTCGGCACTGTTTGGCCCCTGCGAACAATTTGTTGGCTCAGTAATTGCAGCGGAGACGTTTAAGTACTCCGACAGAGCAGGGGACAGATTTTTTGAATGTTAGTTCATTTGCCAAAGCAGCGCTCCTGAGCAGGGACCGTTCACCTGTCCATACACTGACAAATGTGTCCATCATCTGTGTCCATGATAAAAAACGAAAAAAGCTGTCCTTGCTATGTTTTTAAATGACATGTTTGTGGTAAAAGTGACATTTTGAGCATAATGTCCTTCAGAATCTACCATGGTGTTGGCCCCTGCCTTTGATACCCATGATTCTACAGGCTGGGGCTCATCCAGGTGGGAGCTACACAGTGGTGCTAGTTGAAGTGGCTCCCCATTGCTCCTGTAAAGCACTTTGGGGGTCTTGAAAAGTGCTATTTAAATGCACCTTTCATTCTAATGTTGTAGAATGTATGGACAGGCCCTGCTTAGCCCATCTAACATCGTAGCTCTGAACCTGGACATCGCCATATTATTATCATCTTGTTTTCAAATACTTCCCTCCTTTTTTTTCTTTACGTAATCTTGCAATGACTTAATTGACATCAGACAATGTCAGTGTGCTTTTAGTTTTTTATAGTTAAAACACTACCCCATTCTTGGAACAAAACTGTCAGTTGTTGAAATACATTTATTGAATCGATTACTCATTTGGAAAAACTTTACATATTGTTCACCTAGTTAGACACGACTTGTACACCAGAGTCACCCTTTTTGCAAAAATTACTCATCCAAATACATTTTGCACCGTGGTAAACTTTGATGCAAAATGAGAACACAGGCCACACGTTAATTACAGCCAGCACACCATTGTTATTATTTAAATATAACGACTTAAAATTGTTCAGACATTTCTAGACGTCAATGATTGAGTAGAACAGTGAATACGTGTCGGATGAGAGTGCAAGTGCTATAGGTCAGTTGAATTTCGATCTCAAGTAATGGGTCACACAGAGGATTCTTCGCTCGTTGGCCAGCAAGGGAGAGCATCCCCTGTGATGTAGGCAAAGTTCTCTGTCCTGACTCAGCCCGGTGACACAATGATGAGGCAGAATGAATATGACTTTGACTTGGCAGTTGCACAACATTTTACGGTAATGTGCCTCTCATTGGGATTTTTTTAGTTTGTCCTTAAAGTAACGTTTTTGGAGTGCTTAATACCACAAATATCACACATTGCTTTACATATAAAAAAAAATTATTTTTCACTGTAGTCATACGTGTGCATGTTTCTCTGCATGCCAGGAGCAGTTTCGACTGGTAGTGTCTGCAGTTTTTTGCTGTGGCATGCAACGAATGCTCAGTAACGTTTATGTATTGAACATATTTGTGTGTGATCCGAAAAGAGACTTTGGTTTTGAGCAAAGATGGAATAAGTTTCGCAAAGATCGATTTTTGCAAGAGAAGCCAAGGGTTTTGTGAATGTTGTTTGAAATTTGGGTTTTGTGGTAACTGTTTTGAGAAAATTATGTAAGGTTTCGGGAAATTGGTTCAGCAATTCAGAAATATAACTTTTAATCAGATGTGTCAATTTCAGGTCCATAAAGTATAAATCCAGACCAGGATTTTGTTTCAACCAACTAGTTGAGCACTCTGTGACTGTGACTCTTTGTGCTCAACTGATTGGTTGAAACAAAATCCTGGTCTGGATTTTTACTTTCGGGACCTGAAATTGACACCTCTGCTTTTAATGAAGCACCACTGGCTTCGAGACGAGTGAAACCACGTGACCCGGAAGTGCCCCGAATGCCCAAGCCTGACTCTGGATCTCACTTGGCATAGTAACGTAAGTACTAATCGGGCTGTCGTCCGTCGTCGTCCGTGCTGCAGGAAGGACACGGCATAAACATGCGGAATAACGTGGGGCTGTCCAAAATCAAAACAGGCAGGATGAATTAAAAAGGAGCGTGGCGTAAATGTAAATGAAACAACAAGTAGGACTAAACGCAGTTAGTCACGCGCATATCAGTGCTGGATGCTTCGGCATTTTTTGCATTATCGCGTCTCCTGCCCTCTAATGGTGAATCCAGATTACAGCCACTGGAAAATTATTAAAATAAAAACCTAAGACTGTTCGAAGAATTTATTTAACATAACCCACCTTGGAAAAATAAAACAGTGTTATTCATTGTTTTAAACTGAGTAGATTTTGAAATGTGCTTTTAAATAAAACAAAAATACACCCCATAGACGGTCTTCCACAGTCATTAAAATGTTTAAAGAATGAGTTACCGACAGCTGTTACAGAATTAAATATCCTGAAGTATTTTATCCTCCTAAATTTCCATGCTATACGTGGGTGGTTTGATTCAGGAGTTTTAATATCATAATTATAAGTTATCATTTGTGTAATCCAAATGGAGTTACCGTTATTAGTTCTTGCCAATGTTATTATGATTAATAATACTAATAATACTTTTGCATGTGTTCGGTGCTACGTTCGCAGGGTAAGAAGCGACACGGTCGCCGTCTCGCAGCTAAGTGGTGCGAAGTGGTGCGCACGCCTATGAATCATTTTGTTTACGTGAAAGGGTATATAATGACTTTAATATTTATTCTCCCCAAACGTACATTATACTTGTTTAGTCCCTTTATTTTGCGCATAATTGAAGACAAGGACGGTCAGCGGAGGCAGGTGCTTACAGGGGCTTTCTTATTGTATGTCACCAATGTCATGTTCGGACACACGTATGTCCGCACTTTCCGTAGAATAGCTCATGTATTTCGCGTACGTGTATAACGAAGTTAGTCTTGCTGATCTGATAGAAAACCGCACAGAAGAAGCAGGGGGTGAGGCAGTCAGTACCTCTGCCTCACTGAAGGGGGCGTGCGTGAGCCCACGAGATTATTATTGCTGGTACACTAGCTAACATCAGAATATCAAGTTCACTATAGCATTCCGTATTATTATTATTATTACTGTTTATTTTTGTTATTATTCTGAAAGAGCCTCACCTGCCACGAACCTCACTGCACGTTACCGATTGAAGGTTGTGACCTACAACAAAAAAAACTCCGCACAGTTCCTGGAGGCTCCCAGGTGTTCGCGTCACGAATCGTGAGACAGCCTGCATCGTTTGGCAGAAATAGCACAGCTTCTTAATATTTAACCATAGTGCTACAATAAGCGGGCACTGCGACCTTGTGCGCATATTGTCAGAATTTGAAATAAACCTTTACCAACCGATAATGACATTTGCCTTGCTAAAACCACAATTTATTCTGAACTGTAACCACAACATTTTCTTTTTTTCTGGTACTACCCTAAATGTAACGTTAATACATCTGGTAAATTCTTGCCATCTGGTGGGTGTTTCCCTCCATTTCTATTTGCAGCGCCTACATTCGGTCACACCGTAATAAGGAATACACCAGCATTTCACAAGAGTCCGAAACCAGATTTGCACCTTCAAAAATCATTTATAGCTTGGTTTACCCCTTTAGGTTTTAACTGCGTTTAAGTTTATTTGTAAGCCTACCCGAGTGAAATCTGGTGTTCGCCCAGCAGATGGAGCTAAATGTGCCTTTGCAATAAACCGTTTTGATCTCAACGTCTAGTTAATATTATTGCAGTTTTAATATAATTGGCGACGTCATCTATTTATAGTACTATTGACATTAAATGAACTCGTCAATGCGTTTGTGCGTATATGCTATGAGACTTGACATGTGATGATGGCTCAAACACTGATATTGTGAAGTGCTTTTAAATGTAATTTAACAACGCCTACATCATCTTTTTAGTAAAAGGGCTAATTTGGCACAGGTAAGTCAGCTTGATGAAATAATCCATAAATGTAAAAACTATGCGAAAATAATAAAAAAATCAGAAGGGAATCAAATGCCTTAAAGACTAAAAAGCCCCCCACTCGGATAGTTCTTTATGATCATTGTAAGTTCCACGTGTGCAATTAACATTTTGGTGGTGACCAATAAATTATCATTGAAACAAAACAAGAAAGCCCTTTGCCTTCAAAGTAAATGGCAAATTTGAGCTTTTCATTATTTATTAGCCTAAACCACTCTCACAACCTCCATATAAAGCAACTGATTAATACAATGTCCGTGTCACGACTGAACCAATGGTTTTATTTGGCAGGGGTGTGCAAAGTGTTTCCCAGGATCTAGATTGCATGATATTTGAGATTTTTATCAAACAGCATTGTGCTAAAAGCCACATTAACCATTGCCCGGCCCTTATAACGGTTATAAAGTCATAGAGGTGTTTTTCTGATCATTCACTGTGGTCTTTTGATTTATTCAATGTCCTGAATGTGGTCTTCTGTTCACTTATGCCAGAAGTGGTCAGGAAATGACAATAACGATGACGTTCAGATACTGACTGACTTTTCAAGATGGTCACGCTGTTGGGTGGTCAGCCTACGCCAGGGACAGATTGTGGCAAGAAGCTGGCCGCAGTACGAGGGGGCAGAAAAGCTTTGGTTCACAGCTATAGGGAGGCCTTCCACCGAAATCCAAGCTGTATCTCTGACTGGCACACGCAGAGCTGCAAGGGATGGCGAAGCAGCCGCGTGGGCCATCCACAGGAAGTCGTTCACGGAAAGTCGAGTCTACTGTTTTGGGCTTCCTAGGGGAAGCACCCCCTAGGGTCTGAATCGATGTTTAAAATGACTTGTCTCTACAGCTCCTTAACGCACCTCTCTCTGGGCATGAGGGTATCGCTCCATGCATAGCTCGCCGTCCATCTGCTAAATGCACCAAATGAGAGAATAATAAAACTAGTAGGACTTGTTAAAAAAAATACCTGTCATCACAGATAAAGTGCTGGTGGCGCGTCTGTGTAGCCCCGAATGAATAGGCGGGTTAGTGCGGGGCAGAAGAAATCACGCCTTTCTGGTGGGGAATAACCTACTTAGCGGCTTCTGTTAGGTGTGCCGGGTGTCATCTCGCTGCTATATAAAAATAGATTTACCAGAATCAACTTACGGTACAACTCGCGCGAGAAGCACTGCTGCTTGCCACTGCGAATACTTGTCCGCTCGCTTTAACGTCAATTCGCCGCTAGTTTTAAAGAACCCGTCCGGGGTTCGATTTGAAGGCATGTGGAAGAATGTCGCTAGAACGGAGCTAGCGGCATCAGCTAAATAAACCTTTTATAGGACAGTCAGATATGGCAGTGCATTCCGGATTGGGGCTGCACTGGGTGTGCAATCGCTCGGGGCCGCCGCCGCCGCCGCAGTGCCTCCTTACTGTAAACCGTCGCGCGGCGGGCCGGGTCCGAGCGCGCACGCCGGCCACCCTGTCCCGGAGGGGGTTTCCTGCGCGAGGCGGTGGGGTAGCATGGGCGCGTGGGTGGGGGCGCCACAGTCGCGCGGCGAAACGCATCGGACCCCCTCCAGACGCGCGCGCTCGAGCGCCGACTTTTTCCAAAGCAAGTGACGCCGCAGCGGCGACTGCGGATTTACAATAAGCGGCCGCCCGGGGCCGGGGGCTTTCGTGCGAAAAGCTGCTGTTGGTTAATGAGCTGCAGATAAAACCTGCTTTTCATCATTGGTATGACATAGTCAACGCGGACTGTGTATTGTGTAGTATGACAGTGAATTAATAGGGAGTTTTCACTATATCACACATCCCAACTCACCCACAAATGATGCGCAATGTCCCGGAAAACTGTCCTTCCGCTAGCCAGTGTTATTAAAATTGCCCGCCCGCCTGCCCTCGCCGCAGTTGGCAATATACATATTCATATACGGTGCTTGTTGCGGTAACGTTATTGCGCAAGGCATTATGGGCCTTATCTGTTACCTCCCGCATGCCCCTCATCTGCCTCCCTGAAGTCATTATCCCTCAGGTAGGATGTCTGCTATATGAATAGAGAGTGCACACTATGTAGTATGATACAGTGTGGAATGTACCCTGTTTGGTATGATACAGTGAACGGGAAGGGTACTCTGTGTAGTACGATACAGTGTGGAGCATGTACTGTTTGGTATGATACAGTGAATGTGAAAGGTATTCTGTGTAGTATGACACAGTGTGGAATGTGCACTGTTTGGTATGATACAGTGAATGGAAAGGGTACTCTATGTAATATGACACACTCAATAGGGAGTGCACATGGTGCAATATAAGAATGAATAGGAAGTGTGCATTATATGTGTAACACAGTGAAAGGGGATTGCACATTGTATACAGTGATATAATGAATCAGGAGTGTAAGCTCAAACAGTATGACACAGTCAGGGCCGGATAACAGCACATACAATGTCCCGTCATTTTGAAGCTCAATAAAATCCTTAAAACCCCACTGTGTACAGTAGTATGATGGTGAATGATACGCTACAAGTATGACAGTGAATGGGCTTTGTATATTACAGAGTATGATACAGTGAATGGGGAATTTTAGACTATGCAGTGTGATGCACTGGGTTTGCAGTTCACAGGTGTATGAATTGGATCTTTCCCTCTCTGTGCAGTGCAATGAAATAATGTATTAATGTGGAGTCGAAACTAATGTGGTTTAAGTGAAAAGGAACTTGAGAGGCATAGAGCCCTCTGGGCAATAGCTTTAAAAAGGCATTTCACTTTTGTCTTATTCTAATTTTTAAAAGCAAAAATGATACTGTTTTTGTTTGGTGGTGTGCTTCATATAGCATATGTATTAAGGTAGTGTGTTTATGAATTTTACAGGAAAATCAAAAGAAGTATACAAAATTACCTGTTTCTTAATTTTTGTTCAAAAAGTTTAATTTTTATTCTTTTCAGACAATTGTGTTAGATTTAATTTTATGTAATCGGGTTGAGAAATTTTTACTGCTAAATATACTTCCAAATATGCAATCATTACGTAAAAATTTGTTTTGGTGAAGGGCTTGTAATAACCTGCAAAGAAGCAGGAACACATGGTTGATGTTCTTGTATAGTTATAAAAGTCTGTTATGAATATTTGCACACTTTGAAGGCAATAATTCCAGAAACATTAACTCTACCTAATCCATAATCTTCCAGATATTTGATTACAAGAATATAAGTAATTATCACCCTCTGTAGATGAGTATATGTGAAGATATGTATGTTTTGGTATGTGCATTGTTGCATTCTATGGTGCAGTTTTACGTAAACAGTGCTGTTGCCATGGTGACGCTGCACAACTTGCTCCATGGAGGGATCCATGCACAGGTCTGTGTTCTCTGTGTGGTTTGTAGGCACTATTTCTCCTTCCCCATAGGTAAAAGTTTCGTTCTGACTTTGCATTTAAAAATACTTCCAGAAAGTTCTCCTAATAGTGAGAAACTGAGCTGACCTGAGCTGGGTTTGGTTAATGGACACGGGGCGATCTCAGGTCCACGAGATGTGAACAGACTCTCCAGGGAGCCTGAAATAAGATCTGAGGGACACAACATATGTAGAGTCCCGCACTGATACCAACCTGATTTGTAGATCTGGCACAAGGGCAGTTGGTTCTGCAAACAGACACCCAAAGGCAGAGAGACAAATACCCTTTATCAGAGTTTAATGGCGCAGTTTGCTACAATTCAGGTCACAGACAGACATCTCCTTGCAGAGGACAGCTGGTCGTGATGTTTTTCTTCTTTCGGTCAGGCTGCTGCTGTTTTCAGAGGTGGCTTTGGACTGTTGCTGTTGAATGCTGCTGAATGCTATTGCCCGCTGGGGCCTGCTGTTGCCCACTGGGGCCTGCTATTGCCTGCTGGGGCCTGCTGTTGCCCGCTGGGGCCTGCTGTTGCCTGCTGAGGCCTGGTGTTTTTGAAATTTTTATTTCAGTTGCTTATACTTTATATACTTCTATCTTCTGCTTTTGCCCATAAGCTGTGCTATTTTAAGACCAGGCCCAGACTGGAGGTAGATGAAAATTGCACATAGGCTAATTTTAATGGTATTTACATCTACAGTGCTTTAGTCTGAAAAAGGGGTCTCTGCGTCAATCTTGTCCCAAAAATGCAAACCCTCATAAAATCTCCTCTTTTTAATTCCTTCTTTCCCTTTGAATGTTCACTATGTGGAAGGGGTACCTTATAATAGTACTATTTATTAAGATGACATTAAGTTGGTTTCCAATTGCTAAATCATTCGATTTACAGGTGAAACTGAAAATAATCTGAAATAATATTGCTTAAAGTGAATTTGCAATGACGGCTATATAATAAAATCTTTTCACAGGAGTAACTCATAACTATCACAATTTTGGGCCTGTGCAAGGTTTGATTTTAATGTTTGATGGCCGCGCTCTGTTTTCTG
>JAODKN010000079.1:4514989-4528215 GCA_026774425.1 Petrocephalus zakoni
CCGTGGTATCGGTCCCCGGTATCGGGAGACTTTTAACGAGTACGAATACTTTAGAAAAAGTGGTATCGAGGCCGATATCGGTATCTGGTATTGAAGCCGATATCGGTATCGGTGCATCCCTACTTGTTGTTGGTAACAGTCTGGATGATCCTTTTCTTCTTTGGTCCGGAGCACACAGCGTCCATTTCTCCCAAAAAATACCTGACATACTGATTCATCTGACCACAGTACACATTTCCACTGTGTGATGGTCCATCCCAGATGCCTCCGAGCACATATATAACATAGGGCTTCCCTTTGGCACAGTACAGTTTAAACTGCCATTTGCGGATGTAACTACGTATTGTGGTACTTGACAAAGGTTTGCCAAAGTAGTCCTGAGCCCATGTGGTGGTATCGCTTATAGATGAATGATGATTGTTGATGCAGTGCCGCCTGAGGGATCGGAGATCATGGTTGTTCAGCTTAGGCTAGTGCCCTTGTCCTTTACGCACTGAAATTCCTCCAGATTCCTTGAATCTTTTAATTACGGTATGCAATGTTGAAGGTGAAATATCCAATTCTCTTCCTAGCTTTCTTTGAGGTGCATTGTTTTTAAACAGTTCAATCATTTTCTCACATATGTATTGGCAAACTGGCGATCTTCGGCCCATCTTTGCTTCTAAAGGACTAGACCTTTCTTCAATTCAATTCAATTCAAAGTGTTTATTGTCATATGTACAGAAAAGTAGCATTTCTCTGTACAATGAAATTCTTCCTTTGCTGTCCACACACAATGCCAAGTTAAATTAAATAGAAAAGTGCGAAAAGAGCATGAATTGAAATAAACCTGATGAAGTTCCTGTATTGTCCATAAACAAATGGAGTGCAAAATTGGATCATATATTCACCTGTTGACATCACCTCTTTCAAATCACATCATTATTTAACCAATTTACCTCATTACTAGCCCTAAATTGCTCCTGTCCCAACTTTTTGAAATGTGTTGCAAGAACTAAGATTGGAATACGTGTTTATTTTGTAAAAAAAACAATAAAATTAGTGAAAAACACATTAAATAATGTGCTGTTGTATTGTTTTCAATGTAATACAAGTCAAAGTAAATTTAGAACTTTTATTTGCATTTTCCATACTGTCCCAACTTTTTCTGATTTGGGGTTGTAGAGTTCAGCCCCGTCGATTAACTTTAGGCCCCTGTGGATTCCGCTATACGGTGGAGCCTTCATCTCCAGCCGCCTTGACTCAACTTTCCTCCTAATTGTAGCTGGCAGTTGTATTTCCCTGAACTTCCTAGATTCCTCTTAATGTTCCGCTTTTGTCAGTAATCGCCGATAACGGTGGTTTTCCGGCTTCTGTGCTGCGCAGGAAGTGTCGCTCTTCCCACTTCCGCCCCGTGCAGTTTCGTGCGTTCCGTGCCTGACTTGCGCGGTTTGTGCTCATTCGCGCGTGCGTGTGTATGTGTGTGTGTGTGTGCGCGTTTCCAGATTGCTGATCTGGGCCTGGCCACCTGTCAGACCTGGAGCAAGCTGACCAAGGAGGAGTCGCGGAATAAGAGCCGCCAGGGTCAGCGGACCTGCGGCAGCACTGCCGGCACGCTCAGCTACATGGCCCCTGAGCATCTCGAAAGCATCCACGCCCGCTCCACCGAGAAGTCCGACGTCTACAGCTTTGCCATTGTAGTCTGGGTGGTGCTCACCGGCAGACAGCCTTACGAGAGTTCGTATCTCCTTCCTTTAGTGTGTTTATATAGCTTTTACTTAAAGCAGCATGTAAAGTTCTCAAAGCAGGATTTCTCAGTTAGCTGGGTTAACTTAAGCTGGAAGTCATGATCATCCAGTTTAGGTAAGAAACATTCCTATTGGACAGTGTGTCAGGCAATGCAATGATTGTCCAGTAGGAATGTTCCTTACCTAAACTGTTTGTTCATGACTTCCATCTTAAGTTAACCCAGCTAACTGAGAAATCCTGCTAAACTCTTTTTTGACGATCATGACTTCTAGCTTAATTTAACCCAGCTAACTGAGAGATACTGCTTTGTGGAACACACCCCAGGAGTAGCTGTGACTCTGTCTCACTGTCTTCTGAATAAGGCAGCATCATGCCTTCCTGTGGCTGAAATTCATGGGTTTTTTTGACAGTATTTTATTTATGGCATGGCAGATATCTGCAGATGTTCTGTCCAACCTGCCACACGTTCCATGATTTTTTGCTAAGAAAAGATGAGCCTCTTAGCCCCGTGAAAATCTCACATTTCTTCTGGTGCAGATACTG
Source organism: Petrocephalus zakoni (assembly GCA_026774425.1). Taxonomy (NCBI): domain Eukaryota; kingdom Metazoa; phylum Chordata; class Actinopteri; order Osteoglossiformes; family Mormyridae; genus Petrocephalus; species Petrocephalus zakoni. The sequence continues at coordinate 4,517,261 of JAODKN010000079.1, forward strand.
CATGTTGATCAGGCTGATAAGAGCCTCTTCATCCAGCTCAGTGCAAATATCTCAGACACTGTGATCTCCATAGAAATGTTTTTATTGACCTTAAGGGTCACCTCAGTGTTTATAGTGCCTGAGATGCACCTCTCAATATTTCTTCTTCTCCCTCCAGATGCCCTAAACGAAGACCAGATGTGTGTGTGTGTCCGTGCGGGGAATCGCCCTGATGAGCATCTGGTTCCACAGTCCACTCCGGGCGAGATGGTGGCACTAATGAAGAAATGCTGGCACCCAAAGCCAGAGCAGCGTCCCACGTTTGCAGGTCTGCACTGGCGCCCGTGTTCCTGTCCCTGATGTCTGATGTAAAACGCAGAGTTTCGTCAAGAGGTTTCAGTCATCGCTGACACTGTTAGATGTTAGGTACTCGCCATATAGGTTAATTTTATTCGTTTTAGTATGTAATGGTGCATCACCATTTACGTGCATTTTGTTTTGCACTCATTTTTGGAAATTCCTGAAGTACAGGAAGTCAGGGCTGAAGATATTATAGGGCTGGGGCAATGCAGTCCGGCTGACCTCTATAGGCTCATTTTCTGCCTCCTCCCCTACAGAAAGCTATGAGTCATTTCAACCATTTTACCAGAAAAACCTGGAAAAAAGCTTGGAGAAGGATATACCACACCTTATGGTATGTATCACGGGCACACCGCTGAATTTCAGCTGTTACTTTCCTTGTAATTATCCATATCTTAAACTAGTGGTAGATCAAATTGTAAAAACAGATTTAAAGATATTCCAATAATGATAAAGTTAAAAAATATGATCAAGTAACGTGAGTCCCCTTGTTCGGCTGAATTATACAAGTAGATGTGGGGTAAGTCCACCGTCGTAAAAGGTCTTAAAATTATGCCCTGTCCATGCAGAACAGTTACACTGCTGGTCTAGTATGATGGGCTGGTGAAATTAGCATTTTAATTACATTTCTGTAAATACCCCATATGGCAAAATACATTTTATTTTGTTGTACCACCCTAATTGCATTTAGAGTGGTATGCAAAAGTTTGGGCACCCCTGATCATTTTCATGATTTTTCTTTATAAATCATTGGTTGTTTGGATCAGCAATTTCATTGAAATACATCATATTAGCAGACAAACACAGTGATATTCGAGAAGTGAAATAAAGTTTATAGGATTTGCAGAAAGTGTGCAATAGTTACTTTTGCAAACTTTTGCATATCATTGTAAATGACAGCTTGTGTTTAGTCCCACATAGACTATGGCCCCAAAAATGGATACCTTCTGTATACACAGTCATTGCCATCTTCTGTGCCCCCCTCCTCTGTGGATTTGGTCATGTGACTGGTGTTGTTGCAAAAAAACTTCTGTATATTACCAACCGTCATTTCATCAACAAACAGGTAACGTATGAAGGTCCCGAGGAGTTCCTGGAGAAGGTGAAATCGCTGTCCCTGGACTCTTTCAGTCTGCAGGGAGGTGAGTACAGTGCTGTTTAAAGACCCCCCCCCCCCCAGTTTGCCATAGTCTGAATAAAACAATGTTCAGGCTCCAGACGGATGGCGTTAGGTCTGCTGAGAGGCTGCCGAATTGAAAGCAGGGTTGCGTAATGCGTCCCTTGAATCCGGCGCTTTCTCGACAGACTGTCCCACCTCGCTGAGGAGCGCCGAAGTCACGCCGGTGGAGGCCAGCATCGAGGACCTCAGTGCCATCTCTGACCCGGAAAAGCTCTACCAGAGCGACGCCGCGCCCTTCAGCAACCTGGAGGGCAAGCTTCGGCAGGAGTTTAATTACCACAAGTACGGCAGCTATGACCGGCCCGACGCGGGACCCATTTGGCCACCCGGGGAGGTCCGCAGGGAGGTTCCGAGGGGAGCGCGGCCTCCACTGCATGTCTCTACCGTGCAGTCATGGACCAAGAATGACCCAGTTCCCGGGGGAACCCAGGAGAACTTCTCCTCGTTCAACCCTCAGTCAACACCCAGTCCCAGTGGGGTGGGCACTCCCTTGGCTTCCCCTGACTGGTACCCTCAGAACCAGTACTCGCTACAACATGACCAGGCCCAGTTCCATTCTACTCCAATCCCAGAATCTGAACATCCAGACTTGGGAGCAGGATTCAAATCAGGTATGAAGTTGCCTTATTTGGCTCAAGGTATCTGTACTCGCTTAAGTAGGGGGCGGGTCTGTTCTTTTTGGGGGCCCCACTCAACTTGCCTTGCCACCCAGTGTAGTGCCCGTTTGTGGCCAACAGGGGACCTTGTGCAAATGCGTGGTTTGAGTAGTGAGAAACACCGGCGCTGCTTACGAAGTAATTAATTCAGTAGCGGTTTATATTAACTGCACTTTCATTATGCATTCATAGAACATTCATAAGCAGCATCGTAATATCAACAGAACATCGTAATATACCTGAACAGCTGTAATATACATTAATAACAATAATAATAATGTTATAATCATATTTATTAATGTGTATTAAAGCTGTTAAGATATTTTAGGATGTTTACATGCTGCTTATGAATGTTCTGTGAATGGAAATAGAATGCATTCTGAAGGTGCACGGAATGTCTTACTAATGCATTATAAAAGCGTTATGAAGGTGCAGATAATATAGAGTGTTACCATTTATTCTAATCGCTCAGTAATAAGTAGACCTGTGGGTGACATGGTGGCACAAGAGTTATCCCTGTGCATGTGGGTTTCCTCTAGGTACTCTGTGTGCCTCTGACCATTCCTAAAGTGTCCTGTGATAGGCTGTCCTTGCCGTGTACCCGGTGCTCACAATGACCCTGAACTGGCCGGAAAGTGGATGGATAGACTGGCATTGCAGTAACCTATTTTTGTTTCTGCTTTTAAATAGTGTTCGTACAAAATTCAAAGGGCGTCCAAATTGGTGACAACAACCATCTTTATATTGGGTATCCAGACTTCAGTCTGCCCAGCACTCAGTCCAATGGATGCAAGTCCATATATCAGGAGCTGCTGCAGAAGTTTGGTGGGTCACGTCGTTTTGGTCGTTTTATTGTGGCTCCCATGTTATCTAGAGCGCTGGTGCGGTTGACCACGGCCAACGTCGACGGCACGACCACTCGACTCTTTGACAGCGGTCTGGCTCTTCCCGTTTCTAGAGGACCGGTCTGTGACGGAGGAGCACCTGGAACTGCTGCGGCAGAGCATCGGCTCCAACTGGAGGCAGTGCGCCCGGCGACTCGGGCTCACCGACGTGGAGGTGGAGACCATTGAGCATGACTATTCTCGCGAAGGGCTGAAGGAGATGGTCTACCAGGTCCTGGAGCGCTGGAAGATGAAGGAAGGCTTTGTGGGGTGTACCATGGGCAAACTTTGCCGTGCTCTCCAAGGCGTGGTCAAAACAGAACTTCTGCATAAGCTTCTGGACATCTGCCGGTCTCCCCAGTCTCCATAACCTCAGTGCCTCCTTACTCAAGGCTGTTGACCCAGATCCTGTACTGGATCGCAAGCTGTCTGCAGAGGCTGCTGGGAAGAGGCAGCCGTATGTTGAGTGCTGCTCTCTTTCACACTTGCCACCTCGCACCACTGCCCCATCCCAATTTTCACTATCAGGCACATCATAAGGCCCCCCTGACAAATATTGTTTCTGGAACCACTTAGCGATTTTTGTCCCATATTTTCTCCCCTACTCAGTAAATTTAACTTGGGGGAACTCGGGGGCATGGCATCCCACATTTCTTCTTGGGTTTGAGCTCCCATAAGGGGTCAAATTCTGAGACCCCCCCCCCCAAACTTGGCCACACCCATTTATATTCCTGGAAGCCATCTATGGTGTACAGTTATGTGTGTGTGTTAGTCTGGAGGGTTAAAATGCCATAGTAAGTGTTTAGGTCTGAATGGAACAGGGCCAGAGTGTGGATGTGTCTTATGTGAGTTTCACAGTGGACTGTACTCATGTTTATGCCAGTTCTGACCTTCAGCCATCAAACTCCAGGACCTCCTTCAGAAATAAATGTTTTTTTCCCTTCTTAGTTTCTGGCATTGTTACAAAGAGTGAAAATAATTATTTTTGTTCAGATCAACCCAGGAACAGCGCAGTAATTACAGTAAGAGCATTTTGTAATTAAGTATTTTCTCTCAATTGTGTGAAAATCAGCTTAAATTTTACTACATTGATATATAAGGTTACTTTTTGATATTTAAAAAGCTACTACATGAATTAATTTACACATTTTCCCATTATGCCACTTAACCGTAATCACATTATTTATAAATCCAAAACCATGAAGCTGTTTTCGTATGAGAATGTAACTGCTCTTTTTGTACTTGCATTTTTTAAATCATCAGTCATTTTTATCGTACTTTGTTCACTTTTGTTCAGCTCTGCCTATGAAGGCCTTAACCTACAACGTACAGTGGTGGGTTTTTGCTGCAGCAAGTTTTAATCACTAAAGGTTTTTTAAAAAAAAAAAAAAAAAAAACAATAAAACTGACGTAGGGACTCGAGTTACTCGAGATTATGGCTTGCTAAATTTACAATTCAGATGAACAGCTGCCAATGTGATACTAAAACTTAAGTTTAAAAGCCATAGCAATTATCTGTAGTTTCCTTTTGTAAAGTTACTCAATTTGCAAAATAAATATTTGTTTCTAAGCCTTTGACTGCTGCCATCTTGATTCTGTTAAGGTTTTTATTAACGACGTCGGGTAAACCCAGCATGTCAGCCAACTCACCTTCAGCAACATCGATCAATTCTTCTGTGCTCGTCGTAGCATTGCAGTCATTTGTGTTGCAGTGAGGAACTTCTTATCCATGTCTTTGGCCTGGGAAGAAGCCCCCGTAGATGGTGGAGGTACCGTTATTGAATATTATTTCTACCCCTAAGAAGGCTTTTAAGCTTGGCTTGTGGGCTGCCGTTATGTTTTTGGTTTGTGTACAGTCTGGGCACTGTGCTCCTAATTCCCCTTGCTGGTGACTGGAGAGAAGTGCTGCGCGGAGCACAGGGGCTGAACAGGCAGGTGTGTGCAGGTTATCACTGAGCTGACCCAGGTATCCTGCTCAGAACCTCCCACTGGAATCTTCCAGCTACTTCCAGCATTGCAGAGGATCTAGAACTTATTAAAGGGGACTTGCAGGATAAGGTTGTGTTTTTCAACCCGGACCCTGGGGACCCTCAGACAATCCACATCCATAAAAACGGGGATTGTCTAGGGGTCCCCAAGGACCGGATTGGGAGACACTGGCATAAGGTAGCAGTACACCCTAGATAGGACGCCAGTACATTGCAGGAGATACTCACAATGGGAAAATTAGTCACTTGTAACTAACTACATGTATGTGGACTGAGAGAGGAAACCAGGGCCATACAGAGAGAACAAGCAGCCTCGACGTATTTAGAATATGGCTGGGATTTGAACCCCTGACCGAGGCGGTCAGAGTCAGCATCGCTTCCTAATGAGCTGCCCAGCCTTCCAGAAGAGCCAGTACAGTGGTTAAGGACTTGGACCTAGGGGCAGTGTTGGGAAAATGGTTAGAAAAGCGACTATCAAAAGGTTGTTGGTTTGAGTCCCTAACCTGCAAGGTACCACCCCCAAAGCACTACTCCTGGGTGCTGAATTGGCTGCCCACTGCTGTCACCATGCCACAAGGGCTAAATGCAGAGGACACACGTTGTTGTGTGGTGTTGACAATCACATTTAAGAAAAAGCTTGCTGGTTAAAAGATGTTTAACCAAAAAATTTCCCAGTTAAATTAGTTTTCCAATGGAATACAACTGTACATCACTTTGGGTAAACCTGCCAGACAATCAGCGGATTCTATATAAAACCTGTATGGTACGTCAATGTTCCCTGTTACTTCAGGATGCCTTTGCTGTCTCAAAATGAATGAATGAATGAATGAATGATCAGAGGTGAATAGTTCAGGCACAGAAAATTTAGACCAATATTTTGTTTCAAACAACCAGTTGCGCTGGTTGAGTTTAGAGTCAGGTCTGGATTTTTACTTTCTGGACATAAACTATCAACCTCTGACAATAATATATTTATTATTTTTTTTATTACTACATAAACCTATTTTTTGATACCTGGCAATGGGAGTCATCTCGATCTAATACTGGAACTCAACGTGTTGCAATTTAAACTTTCCACCTGAGGGCAGTGTAGAGCTCCAAGCGTGACGCACAGCATAGTTCAAAAACACACCCGGCGTCAGCTGACTATACAGTCCACTGATTTAAAAAAATAATTATGTATAAATTATTCAGTAATCATCTGTTTAATCACAAATGTGAAGAGGAAATCGCCACATTTTTATTGGGTGCCTTATGACATAAATTACAACATTAAATGATTGTAAGGAGTTAATTGCAGGCTGGAAGTAACTTCAGAATTAGTGATTGATAAAGACTTTATTAGAATAACATTTATGGTGTATGTACAAGCGGATTACCAGTATTAAAAATAACAGTGGTTTACATTTATTGATGTTTCATATTTCACTGTATTTTGAGCGTTTGGTGTGCTATTGACCGCCAAAGCAACAATCTGACATGAAGGCTTTTCAGCGGTTTTCCTCGGAACTGTCTTTTAATGTTTTACCTTGATAAAATCTTGTTTTGCTGTGTCTAAGCGCAGAGGCTGCATTCGGTTGAAAAAGCCCCCTAGAAAAGCCGTAGTACACAAACACAGCGAAAGGCAACAGACTGATTCACATGAGAGTTGTGCTTTCAGGGATATGGACAAATCATTCCTCTAATTCGTATTTTCCAATAACAGAAATACTAGTTTCCGGGTCATTCATTGTCCAGAAAAGTGTGGATGGAGAGGGGAGGGGGGATTTGGCTGATTCACTGTGTAATGGCCAGACATCATAAAGTTTTATTTTACAGAGAGAAATAAAACAAAGGTCCTTAAAAAACACATATACGGCTTACTGTTTCGAAGTCATCCAGCAAACATAACGGAAAACGGAACAGCACACCGCAGCGTTGACAGTCGTACAGTGCTTACAGTATTGTGTGTTGACATATCCCTGACGAGGATATAAACGCCTATCTATAAATTACTACTACACATCTATTTACAAGCGTCACCATTCTTTAAAGCATGCAGCCTCCGTTTACCACAAAACAAGTGACCTTTATAATCCTCAAAATACTAAATTAGGAAATGATCACTGCACTTTATTCTAAATTAGATGCATACTCGCTGTTTATTCATGAAAAAGCAACATATTCATGTATTGTTGAATGCACAAAACTGTTTGTTGTTTATGCCGTAAGTTCTCGTCTGTGATTAGCAATAATAGCTGCACTTAATATTTCTGATACATTCTGACAGTTAAAATATAATCAGTCTATTTGTACTTAGTGTATGTTATTCGTAACTGCATGATCCAGTACATTTGAGGATAAAGTGCCCCATAGATTAAAATAAATACAGTAACATTGTTTCGTAGAACATACATGGGTCAATTCGAAACAGCTACATAAAAACGACTTAAATTATCTGAAAAAGTTATTAATAACATATTAACTGACTTCCAATACTACATGTAAAGTTTTTTTTTTATTCGCAAAATGATTAAATCTGCACCAAAAAATATTTGGCACATCCAATCGTACTATTATAATAGTAACTGCCATTTGGACCACGTCAGGTATACACCCAGAATCCAATTGGCCTCACTGTCGTCAAGGTAATTAATTAGCGAAGACAAAATTCTAAATTTCTGTCAAAAACGCTGAACTGATTAAACGCCATATTCCTCCCTAAAGTCCTAAGTGACCCCAAAGCGGCTTATAAACAAATGACGCTTCATTTGGACACAGTCAGAAATAGTCACAGGAATGACTTTGGCGCGTACCACGTGCTTTAATAGCTTCGTGGGTAAGACTGAGGCCCTTCCCAGCCATCGTGTTTTTTCTTCTTCTCTTGTCAACCATAAATCGACAGTTTCTCATTATATCACACGCATACTGACACACCCAGAGTTTCATCTCGCCCGAAATAACCTCACACAAGTCAAGAACAAAAGTCCCCGTGCCTCACGGGCAAACTTCTGAAGGCTTCAGAAAGACAGCCAGTGCCCAGTAAGCATTTGAAAGGAAACATAAAAGATGAGTCAACAGAGGGGTAATCCAAGATTGCATTGAGTTAAAGATGAAATGGTCTTACTTAAGACTGGTTCGAACTGGTTCAACTATTATGTAGTTAATATATTTAAATTATCACTGAATGCATTCAAAAGCTTTAAGTATTATTAAAAACCAACAAAAGCTCTCCCCAAGAACATCTTAAAAACAATTTGCGTGCAAACAACACATCTGTTTGGTAAGCATAAAAACATCAGGCGTTCACCAAAACTCAGGCTGTTTTTGTACATTTCAACTATGAGATCTGATTCGCTGACAGCGTCATGTGACGGAGAGGTCAGGGTTTGTCATGGTGACGAGTTCGCTTGGTCGCCTGGTAGCTTCACATCTTAGCGACACTAACTGCACAATATTCAACATCAAGTACTTTACACGCTAACTACATTTAGCAAACAAAACTTGTGAAATCCAGGACACAGCTGTACCACTTTGATGAAAATGTGCCTATTTCTTCAAAATACATTTTTCTGTATTTTTTTTTTTTTAAACATAAAACTTGGCAAAACCATTCGCTGAATGGAGCCATAAAATCCACAGAAATCAATCCTGTTGTCTGTGAGCTTTTGACGGTCTCACCCACAAAGGCCACAGAAATCTCTGATTTAATAAGCTGATTTTGACAATAAATGGGCAGCCAGTAGGGAAGAGATTGTAGCTTCACCTAAATCACAGGACTGGGCACGATGGCCTGGTCAGGCAGAGAAATTAACACGGTGGAACTCACGCTACTACAGAGAGCACAGGACATACATCACCGGATGACAGGGGCCAATGTGCCCTCTTCACTGTAGGTCTTTGGACGCATGTGTGAGAATCCTGAACAAACAGGGTCTCACCATACCCCGAGAGGTGCCGCGGGGTATGGCGAGACCAGTGGGCCCAAAAATTCAATAGTTTGGTTTGCTTCAAGACTTTTTGATTCCAGAACAACAATGATGGTGAAATGATAAAGGTTTTGCCTACGTTTACTGTATGAAGCGAAATCCCATTCAGCTGGATCCAAAGTGAACCCAGTGACATTCCTGTGAAACACACCTTGGGATGGTGAGCTCCGCTACACAGAAATTCATCTTCTCTAGTCCATTAAAGGGTTCATGGCACTATTGAGGAATAGGGTGTAACCCTAGGGTATTAGGACACTAGGAGTATGAACCCTCACAAGCCATGGGGCCTACTGGCTATTGCTCACCCTCTTTATAATAACTTATGTGTATAAGTAATTATGGTGTACAGAATATCATCTTGTGGCACTAATGAAAACAATCTGCAAAAGTCATAAACCTCTGAGGGCTCCGATTCGTCAGCCCTCTGCTTGGCTGGCAATGGAGTTCAGAGAGAGCATCTTAGTAAATTTAGGCCAAGCTTACCTGCAGAAGTCATCCAAGCTGATCTATGCAGACTTCCCAAACCTAAACCGGGCAAACGGGTGTCTTTCCAACTGTGAGGCATGTTGATGTTTGGCACTTCAGTTTTTTTTTCTTGTTCCTCTAATGAACAAACCATAGTAGTCATTTGTCTGGGTGTAGCTGTTTGTTTTAAATATTATGTCAATTACACAAATTAAAAATCTTAATAGTAATACAATTACGCCTGCCATTTGCGTTACACGGCACTGTGGCAATATTTACCAGTCTCTGGCTCACAACTGAATTTCCATTTCATTTTTAATTGATGTACTTTTGTGTCACGTGGAAACCTTACATCACACTTACTGCCTTTTTTTTAAGCAGTGGAAAAACCGTGACGCAGCAGAGGATCATGGGTATTTCACAGGTATAGAGATTCACCTCTGTTAGACACTGGGGGAGTCCGCAAGCCGTCTGGCTGCCTTCGGATAAAGCTGGAAGTGCTGTATCGCAGCCTGCAGTCGGTCAGTGCAAAAGCTCACAGGGTTCTGGGCTACATTCGATAAATCGGCATAATTAAACGCTAAGAAGTGGCGGCAAATCAGAGCAGATGCTAAGATGTTTCGTGGCACTATCATTCAAATTAAATCCTTCTTCTCGCCCAGACCCTGCTTTTCCTCTCTGGGACAATGTCTAGGGAGATTTTATTTTAATTAGAATCTCTTTATTAATTAGACCCCGCCCTACTGTTCTGATGGATCTCTCACAGAGCTGTCGAAAGTAGTACTATCAGTCATGTGACGAGGGTCGTCAGCAGCTCTGAAGCATCCTGGTGGCTAAGCCTCACCCCCCCCCGCCACAAGGGGCGGGGCGTTTCATCACGATGACCTCACTCCATTGGCAGTGCTAGTCTCTTTGGTAGCAATGTCCTTGATAGGGGGCTCGGCCGAGTCCTTAATGTCGGGGGAGACAATGTCTGTGGCAGGGGCTACAGTACAGCTTGTGGTATGGGGCCCGGGAGGAGAGTCACTGCCCGTGGGGGTAGGAGGAGAGTCATTGTCGGGGCACGTAAGAGATTCTTTGGCAGGGGAGCAAGTGGCAAGGTCCTCGATGGAGGGGGCAATGGGGTCTGAGACCAGGGGGTCCGGAGAGTCTTTGGCAGGGGAGGGAGGACCAGCGCCATTAGCTGGGGGAGCAACAAGGCCTGAGGAAGGGAGGGCACCTGGGGGGGGTACACTGGGGGATATTACGGGACCTTCCACGGGACAGGAAGTTGCATCACTGGGGGTGGGGGAGTCTGTAGGAGGGGCCATTGCATCTGTGACGGGCTGAAGGAAATCGGGTTTGGAGGGAAATGTAGAGGCCACTAGCAAAGGGGAACCGGAATGGGCGGGTGGGGGCGGAACCGGGCCTCGGGTCGGGGTGCTGGGGGAATCTGTGGTAAGGCAGGAGGTGGAGTCTGTGGTGGGGGGGGCGGC
>JAODKN010000079.1:4528315-4544177 GCA_026774425.1 Petrocephalus zakoni
ACGGCCGGCGGGGGCGCCCGGGGGGGGGGGGGCGGCGCCTGTGGCCCGGGGGCAAGAACGGTCTATGGAAGCTACGACAAGGATAGTGGTAGGGTGTGCGGTGGGCGGAGCTGGGGAGTCTGGGGTACCCAAGGGGGCTGGGGAATTGTTAGTGGGGGGAGCGGTGGTGGGGGGGCCGGTGGAGCTCACTACCAGGGGCGCTGTAGAGTCGGTGGGAGGGGGCGTGTCGGTGTCCTCAGTGAGGTCGTCAGCGTAGGCTGGCCCAGCGGGAGCGGGGGCATTCGTCAGGTGGACGGGGGTGTACTCCCTGGACTGGGAGCGGGACAGCAGGTGGCGCTGCTCGCCGGCCCTCCGGGGGGGCAGCAGGGGCCGGCGGGCGTAGTTCTCCCCGTCGGCGATGGCCTCGGGCAGCGGCTGCTTGCGGGTCTCAGGTAGCAGCAGGATGCAGATGATGCAGATCAGGGTGCAGCAGGCGAAGATGATGTGGTGCAGGAAGTAGCCCTTCTGGTTGTGCAGCTCCATGATGGGCGCCGTCAGCATGCCGAAGCCGGCGCTGGCCAGGACCAAGCCCAGGCCGCCGCCCCTGTGCGCGGGAACAGCCGCTGGCATCACGCCGATGGCGCACCATACACGGGCAGAGAAAGCAGAGGCCCAGCAGCTTGGGCCTAACCCAGTCCGGGCCCAGCCCAGAGCAGCTTGGGCCTAACCCAGTCCGGGCCCAGCCCAGAGCAGCTCAGGCCTAACCCAGTCCAGCCCAGGCCCAGCCTAAGCTCAGCCCACGCTCAGACCACAGCAGCTTTGGCCTAACCCAGCCCAAGCCCAGCCCAAGCCCAGCCCAGGCTCAAGACCAGGCCCAGAGCGGTTCGGGCCAAGTCCAGACCAGGCCCAGACCAGAGCAGCTAGGGCCCAGCCCAGCCCAGCCCAGGCTCCACCAGCCCCTGTCCCCACACTGACGGGCTCACCTGATGGCTGTAGGCGTGACCTCGGCGCAGAAGAAGATGCTGAGGTTGCTGACAGCGTGGGAGGAGAACATGCCGATGACGGAGAAGGCGATGGAGAAGTTCCTGTTCAGGGTGTCTGAGCGCTCTGCGGGAGACGCATGTTACACTGTCAGTAGCCGCCGGCAGCGACGGGAACCGCATCAGGAGCTTTAAAAGGGACCGGGCTCTTCTGTCCATATACGCTGATCACGGTCTACAGTCTCCTGTAGTTTGCAATCAGCTGGTACCACCAGGGGGCGTACTTCTGAAAAGTGCTGCTGTTGGTTGCCATAAATACTATACGGGCTTCCTGAAGTGGGTGAAGCTTATCAAGCCCCGCACAATGGAAGTCCTGCTTCAGTGACAAAGAGCAGAGGGGAGAACAAACGGCCTCATCAAGGGGACGGGCCTGGGGGGACAGGTCCTCACGTAAGGACAGCAGCTGCCTGGAAGGGCACCGCGGCCCGTGATGATGATGATGAGTTTACAATGGGGGGGTGAGTGGGAAATCGACCGTCTTGCTCCATGGAACAGCCGGAGAGGTGGAGCGTAACCAGGCACATTAATAATGACTAGGGTACTGATACCCGGGAACAAAAGACTGGAGACCCCCATGGTCAAGGTCACCCCAAAGCTACTGGCGTCTGGTCCAGGGTTCGAACCAGGTTTATCTGTCAATCAGTATTTTTTCAGATCCCTATAGCTAATCTAACAGCCGTTAAGACCCATTTCTAACCAGATCCAAGGCCGGCGTGTCATCCTGCCGGATCTCGGGCTGGGCAGCCCGCCATCTTTACCCCCCCCCTGCGCCAGTGAGTTTGGAGGCTGAGACAGAGACAGCACTCTGCTTCACGACCCGCCGAACACAGTGCCTGGGCGTCTGCCTGAGACTTGGCCCATAATGACACCCCGATCAGTCCTTATGGTTCTGACAACCTACCAGCCCACTGCAGATCTCCAAGCATTTTTTAAATGTCCTATTCTCCTTCTAAGGGGTCTTTGAAAGGTACGACCTAGCCGGTGAGTGGGATCCTCACGCGCTACTGGACCGATGAGGTCATTATCAGGTAACCAATAGGAAGGCCATCACTAGAAATGCGAAGGAAACACACATACTGTACCTATTTTTAGGTGGTCGCTGTATTTCCCAAGCACTGCACCCAGGATGCGAGAAAAAGGAACAAAAACAGTCAAAATTAGTGCTTATCCAGCCATTTCTGTACAGAAGTTCTGCAAAAAGAGTGAAAGTATATTCATGACTACACATATCATACACGTAATGGACTAGTATAACAAGGCCGTGTTCATTTATATAAACGAGTGCATGCCATATAACTACACATAGGAATGCCTGTCTTTGAGTGTTATACGCGTCTCTCCATGTGACTGTGAAATGCCTGCACATGTGGAGGTGCGTACCCAGGTCAGATGGGCTCGCTGAGGAACAATGCCTTAGTCTGCCTGTACATCCCTTATTTTGGCGATAAATATTGCTAAATAGCTGTCTGGAGAATCCTTTGGGACCTCACCTTGGGGTAAAATGCCGTCATCTGAAGCGACAGAACTGCTTTTAGTAAATAAAAGATTTGGCGGTTTGAATTATCAGCTTTCAGCTTCCTTTGGGGATTTTGGAGACGGATTTGGGATTTATACTCCGCAGCAAGGAGAGGCCGACGCGACTTCCCTGCGACTAAGCGAATGTGTGCGTAGGTCTGTCCCGCAGGTCCGGTACTCACAGTTGGGCAGTCCCAGCTGCAGCAGGGACGCCAGCGCAGTGATGATCATGAAGACAAGCAGGCCTCCTCTGCGACCCAGCAAGCTCACCACCGGGCACAGCGCCACGCAGGCCGCCACGGCGATGGCCGCCATCGTGTAGTAATCCTCGTAGAAACTGTGGAACAGCCGGGTCTCGTTGGACTCGGGGTCCCGCATGCTGCGGGCGAAGCAGTGATGGATGCCGTATCCCGTTAGCCTGGAGGAGGGGAGACATTCACATATTTCACATTTAGTCCAAAGTGGTGTATAAACGAGACAAACGGCACATCCCAGAAATATGGCTGTCAACTAGGAGTCAACTAGGTGTAAGTGCAGCTAGGCTGAGCTTCCAATGAATGCCCAGGTACGAGTGTAAGCTGTATGAGAGGAGGAGCTACACATCAACTACACAGCAACTTCTAATGCAGTAAGAGCCTAATAAGACTGTTCAAGGATCAGAAACGCAATAAAGGAACGTTCCAGGAACATAAAGAGACATCAGAAATCAGAGACGCGAGATGGTATCCCATCATGTTCTGCCCTTTGAATCTCTGAGCAGTGACCGGCTTAAGCTGGAGACTACAGAACGTAGAATATGGCCATTGCTGCACTGCTCATGGAACATTCATAATCTCGGGCTTCCCTTAGATGGCTCAGAGGCACCCCGGGAGCTGTGAGAAGCAGGTACACCATGCTAAGGGGGACAGCTCTCCCAAGGCCTACAGCCAAGATCTGGGCCCTGCTAGAAACTCTTATGGCTGTACATTGCGATGGTGGGAACCGGATCAAAGTTGGTGAACAAAAGCTCACTGCAGATCGATACTTATGGATCCGACACGCCGATGCTGTGCTTTCGCGGTGGGGCGGCACGTGCTGGCCCTGCTAATACACTTACGAGTTCACGCAGAGGACCACGATGTTCTTCCACAGGTTCCTGGTGCCCACCATCTTCACAATGCAGGTCTTTTTGGGTTTGTCCGGAATAGACTTCTGCAACTCTAACAACGAACGGGTGAAGAAAAAAACTCCCATCAGGCTCTAGCAGATACAGCAACCGAAGCCAGAGATATTGATTCAGGTCTTCGATGAGGTCAGATATATCCGGACCATGTGATACCCGATTGGTTCCAATATCTCTGCATGTTGGTAAGAATCTATACAAAGCTAAATATATTTCTAAAATATTTAAACTGCCCGAATAAGCAAGGACTATTCCAAGATTTTAGCACCAGTAATCCCATTACCCAGAATCCTTCAGGAACAGAGCTTCCAGACAAAGCTGACAGACTTTCACATTAACCTGCTGATGCTTTATTGGGACATTTTAGGTCAGGGCCAACATTACAGGCTGCCGTGCTGTTTACATGTGGGTGTACTTATGCAAGCAGCTGTCAGCAAGTGCAAAAGACCTGTGTAAAGTAGGTTGGTCAGCAGAGAGAGATTTTAAGATCTAACTGAACCCTTTGCTCCTACTTGATAATCGCAATTGCAAGATGGCCAACATAAACAAGATTTCCATTTCTCTGCCCGATGGGCCGTGTTCCCACGCAGCTGCCTGACCACAGCAGCGCGCCAGTCTGTCTGGGGCTGCTGGATCCCCAGCCTGGGCGCTCAGAGAGCTCCACGTCTAAATGCTAAACACAGCAAGGGCTGCCCTTCCGGTTCGCTTGTTTTGGGGTAGCGATACAGTCACTCGCCTCAGTGTCAGCGGCGGAACAATTATGATATGATGGACGGACGTAGCATGGGGTGGGGGGTCATAATAGTATTTGTTGATGGGGGGGGGTGATGGTGAAGTTAGATAAGGAGACAATCCATAGCCACGTCCCTGGAAGAGACCAGGCTTGTTTGTTTTAGGATGAATACCTTAATCTAAAATAAAACTGACATAAAATAAGTCATTGTGACACTGATGGGTGGTACAAAGGCTCATTTTAGGGAGTGTGGCCTGCGAATACCCCCCCCCTCCCCCATGACAAAGATCCTGTCTGCCCTGGGATCACCAATGGAATCACGTGTTCCTGTCAAATAAAAAAATCCATCCAATAGGAGAAGTTAGAAGCAGTTTTGGCATTTTATCGGAGCATCGAACAGGTGGGGAAATGCGAGACACCGACCTGTCAGGATGTCGCCGTAGCGATCCTCCAGCTCGACCTTGTTCTTCTTAGCTATCTGGGACATCAGGCCTTTGGATTTGCTGTACTGCTGAGTGGCCAGGAGCCAGCGCAGGGACTCCGGGAAGAGGCTGCGTGGAGGTAACACAGAAGGTCAAAGGGGTCTGGCAGGGACTGCAACAAAAAAGTGCCAAACAAGAATTTCTGCAATCGGGGTCTGGTTCATCCCAGCAGGAACTGACCGAGTAACCAGCAGCAACCGTCATAAGACAGGCGCGAGTCGGTGACGCTATAGTAACCCTCCCCAGCACGCCTCAATTCACCTCGCAGGTTAAGCACCGTCTGTGTGTGCAGTGTGACCCCGTCATCAGAAATGGGCCGTTCGCACTCGTGATGCTCGCGTTTGGCTTTTTTAGACGCACGCATGCCGGCCACACGGGGGCGGGCCAGATGGCTCCTCACCAGGTGTACAAGAGCATGAGGACGAGGGGGCAGACAATCAGCACCTGCAGAAACTGCCAGTCCTTGCACAGGGCGGCCAGGCCCGGCATGAGAAGCTGGCCGGCCAGAGTAATGAAAATGGCCACCATGGTCATGGAGAAACGGTAATGGGGGAGACAGAGCTCGATTCCTGGAGGGGATGGGGGAGGGGGTGGGGGAGACAAAAAAAAGAGCAGGAAGCTTTTATTTCATTTCAAGAAAGTGTGAGTGGCATTTACAGCAACATTAAGCGGCTAACTGCTAATTTATTTCTGACCACCAGGGGGAACCTGTATGCACCCTTTCACACCCCGGTGACATTTTCCCTTGTCACATGTTCTTGGTGCCTGCCTGTCACAATGTCAGAAATGCTAATTCTCCTAGCTAATCGCGCTCGTATGTCACACAGCCTGAGCTGCAGCAGGCCGGGCCAGTGAACAGAAGGGAGAAATATACCACTTTATTATTTAAACATTCCATATGGAAAATGAGCTTTCGCCGAGTCTCACTGTGAACAATACACGGGACATTTACCGTCCCTGACCATTGATTCTAAGCCCGACGCTGTGGGAGAGAAAAGGATACAAGGCAAAGCAGGGCCTGTCCGCTCATAATACCTGAAGCGCACGCAATGTAGCACCCAGGCAAACAGCTGTGTCTCTCAGTCAAAGTCAGACTATTCTTGGCGGGGGAGTGGGGGTAAGCGAAACAGAAACACTGACGTCACCAAAGGCGAACAGCTGAGACGCCCTCCCAATCACACGGGTGTCATTACTGTGCCGCCAATGAGTGTGTGTGTGTGTGTGTGTGTGTGTGTGTGTGTGTGTGTGTGTGTGTGTGTGTGAGAGTGTGTGTGTGTGTGTGTGCGCGCATGCGCGCGAAGGGCATCATCTGCACGGCTAGGAAGGCAGCTCTGCCACAACAGGGGTGGATTTTGGATTTCATCCTCCTCGGTCCCCATGAAGTTTCCCAACTTCCTGTGGAACCCTGGACCAGTGACAAGGAGGTGTCCTAGATGTGTGTATCGGCCATCTCCGTGGGATTCTCCAGCATCTCAAACCCTTCCTCTGAGCCCTCGTCTCCATGCCAAAGAGGGAGTGCCCAAACTCCCTGAACGATAACACTCCCATGTCACATTGGACACGTCTCAAACAGTACGGATACACCCCCTTTACTGCTGGTTTCCCCACTGTCACCAAGAACTGGGCAAACTGAGCAAAGCATGCGAGTCGAACCCGAGCCATAACCACACTGACAGGGCGCAGTTTACTAGCTGCACTCCCAATAACTCAGAACTTGAGAAATTTCTAACCTCCTCCACCTTAAAAATGTACTCTAAAAACAGCTGAATGGAACGGGTTCGTAATGCAAATTTACGCAAGCGAATGCTAATTCCACTAGCAACCGATGCTAACGCAACACAGCGATTCTCACAGGTGTGCAAGAGAAGTAGGAAACTAGCACACGATCTACACCGTCAGCAGTAAATTAGAGCCCCTTCAGTTTTATATCACTGTCGCTCTCTGAACCTGGCACTGCCTTTAGTGAGCCGGTCCGTCCGCAGTGCAAAACCCAGGTCTCTCTTCGCAGTACAGCTCGGGTCCGGCTCGGTTCCTGTGTGCCAGTGGAAAAGCACCATAAGACGGTACCGATAGTAATGTCACCGTGCCCGTAGCTACTCTGGAGAACACCTGGTTGCACCAGGAAGGACATTCCATTCAACCTGACACCAGCATGAATCACATGGAAGGAAAATTCGCAGGAATATTCTCACCAGGGTGGGGCCTGGTTATGGCTTGAGGGGGGATAGAATTGAGGTGGGGGTTTCGGTAAGCAATCTCCTATCAAAGTGATCCCACACTGATTCTTGCTCAGACTGTGATTCAGCGTCTGGCTGACATTACGCAATCAGCCAGCTGGCGTGCCGGCAGGGGCTAGATCTGCTTCCCGGAGTCAATACCACCACACCTGAGTCACAGTAAAGAGGAAAATGACACAGGGAAGTTCGCAACATGCATGTGAAGTCATAACACATGGATACTAAACATCTGTAAGCAACCAAAAGTAGCAAGCAATTCCTGTACTGAGTTCCCAGTGGCCGATTATACATATTGGCAGCCTTCTTTTATAAAGTAGACAACATAAGCCTAATTCTCACATTTTGGCCTCATTTCGGGTCCGCCACAACCCCAAACCTTGTACACTGGCGTTAATGGTAGTTATGAATGTCTGAAACACACCAGCAGAACACGATGAGCTTAGGGTCAATTCCAGAGCCAATAGCAGTAGGATCCTTTCCAGGGTTCGATACATTATTCCCCTCCTGTTTACACCCCCCCCAGATTGGGTACACTTTGGTCTCAGGGGTAAGGTTAAGATCCCCCTGCCATGCATGAGATCAGTGTTGGCATCACCTCTCCCACACCCCACTATGGCACACTGCCCAATCCCAAGAAGGTCCATGCTCACCACGGCAATGTCTTGCATCCCACCCATGTTCAGAAATGCACGTTGAACCCTTGCCGGCGTAACTTAATGCCGTCAAAGTGCACTCTGCACGTGCACCTCGCCGCCCCGCCAGGACACCGGGGCGGACTCAGCACTGTTTACTATTCAGTTGAACATTAACAGCCTCGTGGTGGGAGACGCGCACCCCCCTAAAAGCACCTTGTAAAAGTGACCAACGCAACAACCACCTGAGGAAGAGTGACAAGTGCAGTCTTCCCACCATCCTCTGCCTCTCTCACTTCTAATCCAGGCCAGAGGTCACTGAGCAGTAAGAATGGGCGTCTTTAATTCCAAGCCTAGGACGTCCGCGGCAGAGAAACCGCATAACAGCCACGTGACCCACCTGTCCGGTAAACATTTTGTGATTCATCGGTATCGGCTGACAAGGATTTGAAACGTTCCCCTATTACGTGTCCTCGAGTAGATGAAAACTGCAGTGACTGCCTAACCTCTCGCTCACAAAACACGAGTGACCTTTCAGAGGTCTGAACTCGCCTGGCACTGTGAAAGAGGCCAAACCAGTCTGTCTGGCTTCATCTTCCCACTGAATATCTAATCCGTCAGTGTTTACCATGCGCAGTTTAACCAACGGTGTGTCATTCAAGTCACAAAAAGCCTTTTCTTATTAGAGAGTCGCCAGCTCTCCACTCTACTTGGTGTTATTATTCAGATTTCACCAAGACAGCTTCACAAGCAGTTCGAGATGTTTCTGTACGGTTTCTGGTGTTCGATTACGGGACATTCTGACTTCTTACAAATCCCAGCCTGAAAAGTATTATCCAAAAGATACATTGCAAATTCAAACATTTTTTTAAGAATACCTATTTATGCACTATACCATATAGCGATTTCAGAGATGAGAAACTCTAGACAACTGAAGAAATTAGCCTGAGAGAAAAACATGGAATTCCAACAATGCAAGTTACTCTTAAGGTACCTGCAGTGTTTGTTTCACAATTGAAGAGAAGGAGAGGATATTTCTGTGCTATTATCTGAAGTTAGCATGTAGCTGGTCTGTGCTCAAATGAACTTATAAAACAAACAAATAAACTTGCTTCTGAGTAACCTGGGCCCAAATACAAAGATCCCCTACAGAGATGACAGGTCTCTCGTCCTCTGCTGGATGCAACGCAAACTGAGTGCAGTTAACAAGTTCTGACATGAAACAATGGCCTGCTTTGACTGGCTGTGGCAGAATCTGCCGGCACTGCACTAAGGTAACAGTCAGGTGCTTCCTGTTCCTAGTAGTCTTGTTACAGTGTCAGTGTTTTTGTTTTTTTTTTTTTTTATAAAAAAAAAAGGGGAGAGGGTGGAATCTAGGAAGGCATCAGCCCAGGAGAGGGGAGGATGCAGATGTCCCGTAGTCATTAAGGGCTCCATCTGCAACCCCCGACAGCAGAGAGATCGCGCTTTTACCGTAAAGGTTCAGAAAAGCTTTTAGGCTGGGCGGTGCAGAGTAAATTAGAACGACAAGGACACCCTGGTCCGCCCCTCAGCTGCCCTTGACGTCCTGCCAAGCGTTTACTGCAAATGCAGGGGATTTTAAGGTGCAATCTCAAACTGCCCGGTGACTGCGACATGAGGCCAATTATCCGAGACACTCATAAGACATTTCTGCAAGGGCCACCGTCCATCAGAGCCTGCTAAACATGCCAAAAAAATTATTAATAAAAAAAAAGCAATCACGGGAATTCCTCACAAGGGTGTTAACAGACGAATGTATTTGACCTCGCTGTACACGAGATCCCTGTGTCATCTCTGCTGGTACAGAGAGAGCGACCCTCCGTGTGCTACACAATGCTGACAAAGCTCCACGAGAAGGATTCCTGCACAGAGGCAATTTCGACGTCGGCTCCCCTTGCGTGACGCTCCCGTCTGAGCGACCCGCAGGTCACAGCCGAGTGCCATTATCGGCACGAATCCGCATGTAAACATCAACGCAACTCGGGGCATCCATTTCCTGCAAAGTGCTGCCGTGTTGCAGCTTCAGAAACAGGCAGGGGGAACCCCCCCGCCGCCCGCCCAGTCATGCCTGCAGGGTACAGATAGGCCACACCCAACGCAGTACAACTAACCATCTTATCATCTGAGTGACAGCCAGCCCTGCTCCTTCGCAGACGCATAACTGTCCTTCGTGCATTGGAATGCGGGTGGAGAGCGGTTTCATGACAACAGACATTGTGGTCACAAACAGCAAGGATCTAGCCTGGTAATTCCTGGTCATTCCTGCGACAACAAAGCCAGCACTAGTCAAAATCAGTCGTTTAAAAAAAATACACTTTCTGGGATACACTTTGCACTTCGCAAATGGCACATAAGCACATGAGATGTTAAGGAGTCGACTTGGCATAAATATTGCTAGGCTGAGCTTCCAATGAATGCCCAGTTACAAGTACACTATTTAACATTTATTATAACAACAGATCAAACTGGCCAGTGCATGTCGGGTAGCCACAACAGTGCTACAACGAAAGCAGACCGGTGTGAAACAACGCAGCCCCGGCAGGCATGACACACCAGTGCCGTCTCTGTGGCTCAGCTCTCCCTCAGTTATCTATCTCGGCATCCATCGACAAGTAGGCTACACCAGCGTCTCTTAAACCACTTTGTCCTGGGGCCCAGCCAATGCTTTGCGGCTGCAGAGCACGGCTCCGGTCCGGCGGTAACCTCGTCACGGACCGGCGCCGGTCCACGGCCCATAGTCTGAGAAACCAGGAACTATACTCTCAAATAACCAGGGTGCGCGGCACGGCTGTGGAGGAAGAATTTGTTCAAAAATAAAAAAATAAAAAAATCAACCATTTCTATTGAGTGGAAAATGGTTTTGATTTACAAAACCAAATGTTGACCAATCAACTGTAACTTGCAAACTTTGTGAAGTTACTTTTGTACAACAGGTGGCAATGCAAGTCATTTGTTGAAAACTAATTTCAAACTAATGCAGTAATTTCCCCAAATTGTACTCAAAAATTTTTTACTTTGGTATTAAAAAAAAATTACAAAGCACTTTTGCCATAATTCTTTTACATGTACAATATTTTGCATGCCTGAATATTTAAGTTTATTATGCTACAAGCAGTGTTTCTTGTAAGGATAGATTTGCTGGTTCTAGATTAAACGGTCAATTAACATTACTACCTATACTCCAATTTGGTTGGTTTGTAAACAGCATACAAATCATTATCTATATCATGGATCGGAATTTTTTGCAATCAAAAATATCATGCTATACCATTTAGGCCATGTCGTCCACCCCTACTTCAGCCTCTGGGGGGGCACTACTTACTGAGCACGTAGAGGGAGAGGGTGATCCCAGCTAGGCAGAATCCCTCAAAGAAGCGGAGAGTGCTGAACATGGTCACGTCCACCGAGAAGGCCACGGGGAGACCGAAGACCAGCATGAAGAACACGGAGACGAGAAGGACGGGGTGTCGGCCGAACCTGGCGAACAGCAGGACCCATAAATCACAAGGCGCCCAACTCTCACACCTGGCGCGCCGGGACCCAAGTGATTTAATCATCTCAGACACCGATTTCCGTTATCAGAACAAGCCAGGACACACAGTGCAGTTAATGTGGGCGTGTCGGATAAATTAAATAAATAATAAAAAAGAAGAACTCACCAATCAGCAAAGACTCCCATCACCAAGTATCCAAAAATGGAGCCCACCAGCAGGGAGAACTTAGCGATGTGGACCTTCGACGCGTTATCACACACCAGATCCCACTGTAAGGAGAGACAGGAAGGAGGTTTCGGAAATGACGCTTAATGAAGCCACATATCCTAACCGGGTTCACATTTATATCATTGAAGGTTCATCCCAAGTGTTGCACATGCATGTTGCCTAAGATCCAACAAGGCATTAGTACAGCGAAGCGGAGCTTCCAGTGTCTGCTCAGGTAGAAGGGTAAGTAGTACTGGAGGAGGAGATACACAACATCTTCCAAAGCAAGAACCTAATAATACTACTAATCAGTCAGCGGAAAGTGCAACATCAGGATGACTGAGATGTTGTAAAGTTTATCTAAACATCCAGACAATCACATCTCATGCTTTCAAATGACACATTAATTGCTGTAATGCTAACTGCCTCTGTAGGGATCTTATATTGCACAACTACTGATCTCCAAGTCAGCCTGACTGAGGCGTATCAGCATTTCCTTCATAATGATGTTATATTAAAAATGTTTCTTATACATTTCTTATAGACCAGCAATAAATAATCTGTACTATTAGACAAACAGATGCGCTTTATGAATTCCAGAGGGAAATTCAAAATAATATGCCTGATTCAGAATCAAGTGGAAAACATGCGTGCTTCCGGAATTTTCCCTGCAGCACAGGTCAACACTGGTCAGTGTCTGGAAGGCAACAACCTGAAGCATCCTCATAAACGTCTGACCGCACACAGAGATAAGGAGCGGACTGTAGACAGAGGGCTGCGAAGGGGGCTTCAGGTGGGCGTGCCATGGGGTTCCCCTGAGCAGAGGCATAGTGACAGGACAGGTCTGGGGCCCTGAGCAGGGAGGGGGGGGCCCTGAGGGCAGCTGATTGCATAATACTTTGCAACGACAAATCTGCTTTACTTGCATTTTCTGTCTCCCCAGAATCCCTAGAATCGCCTCTGCTTCTGAGAAGGGTCTGAGACCCCATGCTCGTAACAACCCCCCCCCTCCTTTTCCACACCCAGCCAGGAGGCATTACTGCTCCGCTGTCCTGAAATCCCTCCCCGGTTTTTCTTTAAAACTGAAACAGGCTTGGGGCCCTGACGTGGAGTCACACAAAAGCGCGCGTCACGTGCACCGGCCGAGCGACGAGACTCACAGATCTGCTCAGCAGATACCACCCTAAGACAAGAAAACGTCACCAAAACAATGGCAAACACTTTAAACATTCCTATGATCTGAATAATAGTTCGCCCCCATCCATTCCTGTCTTATATTACATTTACTATTATTTATGTAGCAGATGCGTCGGTCCCAAGTGACATACAAGCATGCCTGTGAAACGTCAATTTATTTGTACATTTGAAGATGATTTATGTGGGTTAAGTGTCAGGCAGCGTTAAGATCAGCTGGGACAAATGGAGACACAGGACCTTGTTCTGCGCCCCCCCCGCCCCACCCCCACAGCAGGGGTCCAAACAAGGGGGCTCTGTAGGAGCTAGCCAGGGAGAGAAGATTCAGCCACGGCCTGCTGTCCAAGAGTCGCGGCCGACCCTGGGTTTCAGAGTGTACAGCGGAGCCAGGAGGGCTGAAGGGAGAAGATGCCCTATTTGGGCCTTTCATGAAATAAAGCCCGAATGGTAGATTGCCCCCACCCCCCCATTAATAATTAATTACTAAATAGGTACATCAACTGCCACGTGACCTTTGTTTGATAAGCTCTGGAGAAGCAATCAGCTGTAACAAGGTATGTGTGTCCTTCCGGAGGCCGTGACATGGGGGTCACATTTCAAAAGCAAGCATTCAGACGTCTCGTTTGAAGTTCGACCTTAAAGTTTGATCTTCTCTGCATGTCTTATGAGCAGATGTTCCCGAATTGAACATCTCATGCTGGCATAGATTAACTTTATGGTCTATGCCTGAATCCCAATTACAAACACCGCGGTAGTCGCGTTATACAAGCTTTTTTAAAAAAAAAAACGCTAGGCTTGCGTTAAAGTGAACTTTGTTACGAGTCACGTGGAATCCAGGTGATGTCGAAAGAATAGGCCACAAAATATATGGAAAACGCGCGCACACGCACACAAACACACACGCGCGCACACGCACGCACAGTCCATATATAATAAGCGATTTTTAAATGTTGCAGCTTATGTTTCACCGTTCGAATATAAGAATCTGATATTTCAGTGCATAAAAGCACAAAGCCACTTCTTATACGACACAGATTGTGCAGTCAGGGGAAAGGGAGGGAAAGACGGGTCTGTACAGATAGCGGGGACGAATGCGCAGACACGTCTGGTATGAGCACCAATACCACTGCATTTATAAACAACGCTGCATTGTGCAGAACACGTTACAAAAATTCGTTCCGCTGATAGCCAACATATTGGGCCCATTGTTGCTCCGTTTCCCACTTTCTGTTGATTCACAGTCAGTAGAAACTGCGGGGACATACGATACAAACTTTACATACTTTCTTATGCAGTGGTATTCAAGCAATAAATCCACCCTGAAAGTTTAATAGCATTGGCACTTTGGGGTTTTGAACCTACAACCTTGTGGTTGCCTGACCCCCTTCTCTCTTTAAGGTATTCAGCAATTTAAGGTACTGAGCAACTTGTACGGAATTAAACTGAATATTAGCCGATTCACATCCAGAACAGGTGAAATGAAATACAAACTAAATAAGTCACTGGAGAGGAAAATGAATATAAACAAACTTACAACTGGTTCTTACAGCTATTACAGGTGGTCTCCACGGCCGCCTGCCACATTGCATTAGGGGTAATCTGGGCCAAACACCAGTCACCTGATGTACATACATCCGGTGACGTACCAAAAGGCTGTACCACGGACCTCCTAGCCACACCAGGGAGACTCACCTCT
The DNA here is from genome assembly GCA_026774425.1 of Petrocephalus zakoni. NCBI lineage: Eukaryota > Metazoa > Chordata > Actinopteri > Osteoglossiformes > Mormyridae > Petrocephalus > Petrocephalus zakoni. The sequence goes on from JAODKN010000079.1 coordinate 4,542,708, forward strand.
GCTGACAGGGCTTCTATTGAGAGGCACCAAAAAGGTATAGAACCTTGACAATGGAATCACCTAGCAACAGACAACCAGGGCTGAGTTTCCCAGAAGCTCCTGTTAGCAACTAACATAGTGGGACTCATTCAGTTGTATGGATTTAACGTTGCAAGTTGCCAACGTAGTTAGCAGCTATGCTTTTGGGAAACGCACCCCAGCTTAGCCATCACGGCCTGCCCTCTAAATAGAAGTTTCCAAGTTTAGCAAGCGGCGTTGCAGTGGCCTTGGGGGTACGGGGCAGATCGGGAGCCGGTATTGCCTGCTGGGGAGGCAGGGGGGGGGTTACATGTTAACACCGCGATCTCCATGTGAACACGACCCTCTGTCACCAAAGACACGCAGCCCTCCATCTCGAGGAGAACAGCCACCGCGATGCATTGTTCAGGGTCGTGTTAAAACTGTGTACAGCACCGCCACAGTGAGACTTTGGAACTGTGTGCACTCCAGTGTTTAAGCAAACGCAAACACCGCCCTCAGGCATCTGGGATATAGGAGGACATGACTACCCACTCCCCAACTCAAAACAGCTACAAAAAAACACCCCTGATAACATATTCAATGAAAGCACACAGAGAGACAATAAAACAATCACCCTCTCAGTGCAATAAAACTGATTACGTCAAATTCGCATGCTACAGAAGATTTAATTGGCTAAAAAATCCCCAGTCAAATTCATTTTTACAGCTTTATTTGACAGATTTTTGTGGGAAAATTCAGTTAAGTGCCAAGCTGAGGGGTACATCAGGAGGACTCATCCTTGGGACTCTTAACCATCAGGTTAGGTGCCCGTCTCCTTAACATCACACTATGGTCTGATCATACGTTGATTACATACCAGCTTGCAGTTTGCATTGAAACAGTAGGAAGGACAGAGGGCTGTAATGGCCCCCAAACATCATCTTCCATTTATTCCATAGTGCCCGCTACTTAACTGATACTGTAAGGGGCTTAAAGACAAGATGATTATTTGATCAGACTGTCTGGAGATAAACCAGAACTTTTGGGATCGGCCTTACTGTCCTTAAAGGAGGGGTTCGGAAACCACTGGACCAGGAAATTTATTTACACTGCTCCACTTTGAAGAATGACAATTGTAAACATGCCATTCAGACATTAAGCATGTCTCTAATAGTATTTTTCCACCGGCATACAGGAACTGACCTGGACCTGAGCTGTGCCATAATGAGAGACTAGTTACGGCGCTTTCCCACTGGCATGCAGGGACCGGGCTGTACCGCAATGAGAGACTAGTTACGGCGCGGTTCCAGCTCACTTAGCTTTCCCACTGGCATGCAGGGACCGGGCTGTACCGCAATGAGAGACTAGTTACGGCGCGGTTCCAGCTCACTTAGCTTTCCCACTGGCATGCAGGGACCGGGCTGTACCGCAATGAGAGACTAGTTACGGCGCGGTTCCAGCTCACTTAGC
>JAODKN010000079.1:4545375-4594187 GCA_026774425.1 Petrocephalus zakoni
TGGCATACAGGGACCGGGCTGTACTGCATGGAGAGACTCGTTACAGTGCGGTTCCAGCTCACTTAGCTTTCCCACTGAAAGAGGAAAAGCGGGGCTCTTCCCTCCTATGTACCCACAAGGTTACAAATGGCACATAGTAGTGTTGCCCAATGCTGTCATGTGTCACTCTGCGCCCGCTGGAGTTTCCACGTGTAAGCACTAGTGTGGTATCAGTTCCCGGATTCAAATCCAGGCCCAGTCACCACAAAAGAGCCTCACAAATTCACAAAGCCAAAAGCTCGCTGGGCCGCGGCACAGCTGCGTTCGTCTGGCAGTAACCCTGGACTGGGTTTCGCAACATTGATAAGGGACTCAAACTAAATCGGCGGGGGTGAAAACCTGTTAAATGGAGTGTAAACACCATTAAATAGTGTGCATAACTGAGTAAACTCTTTGCTGGGGGTGTCAAAGGAAATTATACAACCACAAAGTAAAGGATTTATTGTGGATTGAAAGGGCAGGAAGTTTTGAAATTAGAACAAACAAACAAAACAAAACAAAAAAAACAAAAGACGTACTATTGGGTTTAATGAGAAACAGGAACAGGCCGTTAGAGGCGCGGGGGCGGCCAGCGGCTGCCGGTGGATTGCCGCTCCCGCACGTGAGCAGGACACGCGTGTGACACCGCCAGGGGTCCCAGGAGCCGTACTGCACCTCTGCCGTCGGGGGAGGGGGGCAGTATGGGGTTAACTCATCAGATCAAAGGTCACCCCAGACGCTGTTTGGGAAAATAAATCATGCTGACCTTTTAAAAAAAAAAAAATCCCTGGAACTTATGTAAGAACAGGGAAGTTCCACGTGAGACTGTTTTCTAAAGCAGCGGTGTCAAAAAAACAATAATGTAAAAAAAATAAAGAAGTTGCACAGATAACCGCGTTTTTATTACTCAGCTAAAACACACAAAGGAATTCTTTCCAGCAGGGTGAATCCCAGACAACCCGAGAGAAAACATATTCTCAGCGTAAGTGTCAGGCCTGTTAATCCAGATTCCTGCTGTGTGTGCAGCCGAGGCCTGTATAGCGCAGCCGAGGCCTGTATAGCGCAGCCGAGGCCTGTATACCACCTCTGAGGAAAATAACACATAATAAAACTGTGCAAGGCTGAATAAAATCCACGGAGAAGAGACACATGGGCAGCAGTATCTGATTAGGTTGCACATTCCAATGGGAAAACACAAATTTGCCCTAAATGCAAAACTTTGCCAATATCTAAAAAGTAAATACATTTTCAATGATAAATCCCATATACAAGTGACACAGCTGAGAACACAGCTCAGCCCTATGTGGACTTAAGCGGATGTAATACCGTTCTTAAATGAAAAGGTTACACATTACAGCTCTGCTTAAAGGATAAAGCAGGTTTCCTTTGCATAATGAGATATTCACCGTCTATTTAAAATAGATAAAGATTAACCCATTTTCCCACTATTTTTAACCACGGAATACAAATAAGTTTTGACAAGGTGAATCGTTTTTGCCAACCCTTTCCTTAAGACGTGCTTTTCTGCAGGGACCTTGAGCTCTACCTGGCCTGATGCTCCTCTTCACGGGAAGCGGTTTGCGGTATCGGCTTGGCCCCCTTACACCCCCAGAACCGGCCCCCTTACACCCTTTAATCTCGTGCTTTGCCTGTGGTTCTCCTTCATTGCCATGAGCGCTATACATCGCATAAATACCCTGTTTACAACATTACTGCGGATTTTTCAGGACACACTGGGAGACATTAATAGAATGACAGCTTCATTTACTCTGCAGATGACAGACCGGTGTTTTATTAAATTACTAATACGCATAATCGATCGTAGCAGTGCAGTTTGACTTCTGCCGGGGGTAAGAGGCTTTAAAGCGTGTTCATGCTCCCTCGATCGCCGCACCGGGGCAGCTCGACGCCTCCATGCTTCTTGCGCACAGACTGTCAATGAGCTTCGCTCTGTTAGTCCCGGTCAGCAAAAAAGCCTACCGTAGCCAGCCTTCGGTAGCCCTGAACAATCGGGGGTACAATACCCCCCCCCCCGATTGCCACGGGAAACACCGCTAAGCATTCAAACCCCACAAGGAATTATAATCGCGACAGCAGGCGTGCGGGATCCGGCTGAAACCCGGCGCCGGTAACAGTGCCGACATGACCTACCCTGTCACCCGGCTGTCATTGGGGCGGTTCGGCCTGTTACATTTTTTACATCTCGCTTAGCATATGTCTCCGGGAAAGGCAGCGAGATGTAGACCGAAATTACACATATGGGTGAAGAGCTACTGCGATTAAAGAGAAAAAAAACAATGCAATGGCCTAGATTATGCTGCCTACATGCTTCAGACGGGTGATGTGAATACAGCACGACTGCCAGCCATTCTGTACAACACAGCAAATAATAACTGGGGGAAACGGAGCCCATTGCATTATATGGGGGTGATTCTGCGCCCTTGCTACTGGCAGAGCGGCGTGGTGCCGCATGTTTACATGCAAGAGGCGCATCGCGCTACATTGTATCCCGTCCATAGACGCGTGCCGGGCGCGACGGGCACCGCTCCTACCTTAGTGACCACATTCTGGACGAGTCCCGTCTCCAGCCTATAGTCCCGGTCCTTGCAGAGACACAGCGCACTGCTGTTATCCTGGAGGGTGCCATTGGCAAGACCGCCCGGCGAAAGCAGGCTGCTGTTGGAGTCAAACAGCGCGGCAGTCCCGGTGAGATTGCTGGCGTTGGCAGCCGACCCCCCGCACGTCGGCTGGGCTAGGAGAAAATAGTCGGAGAACTGGCTGCAGCCGATGAAGAGCGCCGGGATCCAGGTCAGGACGACCAGCTGCTTCTGGTATTTCCCGAATCCGCCGAGGTTAGGCAGCACTTTGCCGTCGACGCTGGAGAGCAAGCCCGGGGATGCGGCTTCGCACGACACGAAGCCGTTCTCCGGCTGCCGCTCCCTCATCTCCAGCCGCACCGCGGCCATCGCCGCTTCACTGCGAGCCGTGGGGAGCGCAGGCCGGCCGCCGGAGTCCCGCACGCCGTCTCCGGCAGCGCATCGGATCGGCGCTCTATCCGAAGCAGACCCCGGGCCGTCAATCTATTAAAGTGCAATAAAAAGGGGGCGCAGTGCGCGCGCCCGGGAGGGGTGGCCAGCCGCCGCCGACGGCTCCCTATCGCATTATTATTATTATTATTATTGTTATTATTATTATAGCCGAGACAATAAGGAGAGTCACGATGGTGCCCACACGAATTAGGAACCCCGCGCCCACAGCCAAGTCTCTTCACCTTCTTTTATCCTCTGGTATTTTCGGTCTCGTTTAAAAAAAAAATCGATATGATTGATAAGCCGGTCTATAAAGCCGGCCCCTTTAGCAAAGGGAGCTACAGGTAACACACCTGTACAGACGCAGGCTCCGCACAAACGCCGTGCACGGTGATGCTTTCATATAATACGCGCATAATGTGCACGGCAAACATTTTAAAACGAGCGCAAACGACGGTATTTCGATGGCTGGCCGGCGTAATATCGCAAACCTGTAAAGGTGTCCCCGCCCACCCATACACCCCGTAACACATGGGAACTGCGGGCGCTCGTCAGCGCAAAAGCAGCTCCGCTCCCTCCGCCCGGCGCCGATCCGCACCGCGGCGTCGATGGAAATGCGGCGTGATCGCGATCGCGCACTTCGCGGTATTCCGTCGCCAAAGTCGGTTTCCGGATTACGGGAGAAATTCCTTGGCAAAATGTTTCCGTCACCTTTGTCCCGGTGTCCGGGGATTGAAACGTCGCATTACGGAGAAATTTGCGCGTTTCGCTAAGAGGACGGTTTTGGGGGGTTTAATTGAATGTCTGTTTTCGGCATAGGCTGTGTTTAAATTTGTTATATAGAGGCTATTTATTTAATCTCCTTATTTTTTGAGGAGGATCCCAGATCATGGACGTAGCATCTCTGTAGTAATGCTGCCCCCTGCTGTCCAAACTAAAGAGCCGCTAGTAGCGCTGTCTCTGCTCTGCTGGCTCGCTGTAGCCTGTAAAGCGTTTTATTTTATTTTTTAAACATTTTAAACTCTTTTGAAGTCACTCTTGTTCCGATTTCTATACCACTTCTCATTTATTTAATGGGGTATTTCTATTGTAATAAAATCATGAACCTGTGACAAGAGAAAACGGCTTTTTAATTTTCATCCATATGACAGCCCATTAACTTTGAATTGTATTGACGTTATGGATTAATAGTATGCGAAACTTAGGGTCTTGACTTGCGCTTTTACTAAAGTTGGCTACCCAGTGACTGCGCCATGTCGTTCCACCGTGAACCACTGGGGATCGAACGTGCCTTATACGCGTTTCACGGCACCTCCTTCCGGCATTACTGCGCGTTTTGGGGTTTGAGTGGCAGGACCGACGCTGCGACCAACCCCATCCCCCCCCCCCCCGGGGGGCCTGAGTAACTGTGCCACCCATCAAGCCTCATACAGCATCGGAGGTTCATATAGACTGTTCGTGGTTAACAGTGTGGTTAACTCACTTATGTGCAATATTGCTAACACACAATACACATGCTAAAGACTGCTAAACATTTCACACTTACACTCATGATTCCTCGGTCACTTTGTCAGCACTACACGTTATTTATTATTAGTTGTTTATTGTTTATTTAATGTTCGTTATTGCGACGTCGCACTGCTTTGCTAATCGTCTAGTCTGTGAAGTATCAGGCATTCAGGCAAGAATTGCATTGCACTCTGTACACTGTACTTCGTAAATACGACAATAAATATTATTAAATCATTAAAAATATGTAGAATTAATATTCAAATTTGGCTTGTTCTAAAACCGTTTTGTCCCTAGGTTATTAAATGTCTTGGCAAGTTGTGGCGCAATTCCTAGCTACGCTGTGTGAGCGCAGCCCTGTTGCTGCTTTAAAGCAGTAGAAAGCGAGGTGACGCGCGTGCGGCCCTTCGCGCTGTTACTCCTCCTCGTTCTGTACCTCCTGTAGCCTCCTTCTGTTTTTCCTATAGCGCCGTCCCTGCAGCGTCTCAGCAGGCTTCTACTGTAGACTGGCAGGGAGTCTGCATGCCTTTTATCAGCTAGAAGACTCTATTAAAGGCGTAAAGTATTTTGGGACCAAGAAAGTTAAAAGGCACATCAAGAGACCGGGTACACCCTGAATGGGATGTTTCCAGCATTCTGTTGCATGTATATGTACATAAATATTTTGTAAATAATATATGACTTGCACATTCACAATTAAAGATCCTGACCTAAATTCATGCAGTCTGTTTCATCTTCTGGGAACACTGTAGAGCTGTTGAAAGAGCTGTTTACATCACCAGGCCAACCGCCGGAGGTGTGCTGAAGCCCCACCCAAGTTCAAGCCCCATGCTGACAGGTGCTTTCTCTTGACCGATAGTCAAATCATTGTGTCATACATTTCATGTAATTTAATAATAATATAGCAAGTTTGGACAATAGGCTGAAGAAAATGAGAAAAAGTTGATTGTCTAGAAAGAAATCTGGATGAGAAATAACATAGACTAAATAAAATAATAGTATATAAAATATCTGCAGTAATGAGGCCTCATTCGTCCAAAATGTTTGAACAGTGTTTTTTGCAGGTAAATGCTTCTGCATACTTTGGTAAATTTCCCAGATAGGATAGAGCCTGGCGTCCCAGAGGTGATCCCCTATAAGACATCCGGAAATGTAGAATGAGGAGGTGAAGGGGGGGCACAGTATATGGGGTATTATAGTGAAGGTCTAGGTTGATGTTTCAACACTCGCCTCTTGGGCTTCTGTCTATGTTTTGCTGCTCTCTGCTCTGTTTGCATGCTTTGAGGCTGTGTCTGTGTTTTGCTGCTCTCTGCTCTGTTTGCACGCTTTGAGCCGGTGTCAATGTTTTGCTGCTCTCTGCTCTGTTTGCATGCTTTGAGCCTGTGTCTGTGTTTTGCTGCTCTCTGCTCTGTTTGCATGCTTTGAGCCGGTGTCTGTGTTTTGCTGCTCTCTGCTCTGTCTGCACACTTTGAGCCTGTGTCTGTGTTTTGCTGCTCTCTGCTCTGTTTGCACGCTTTGAGCCTGTGTCTGTGTTTTGCTGCTCTCTGCTCTGTTTGCACGCTTTGAGCCTGTAAAATATTCACCAGCTCTTGTTGCTTTTTTCCCCAGCTTTGGAAAGGAACTTAATATTCAGGCATGATAAGAAGATAGACGATCCTTTACTCCGCCCCAGGGGAACTGCGGAGCTGTTCGTGTTACGGCACAGTCCCGGCCCCTTTGCTCGGCTCATTCATTGTCTCCTTACAATGTAGCTTCCTGAAAGCTGCAGGCCTCCCAGATCACAGTGGCTTGCTAACAATCATCAGTTATTATCAATTACCCAGCCTAATTTTCTCCTGAAAGCCTCACGCAAGTCAGGAGTCACAAGAGAACACGCTGTTTACTGCCTCCCAGACTTGTCCTACCCCACCCACGGAATGCGTACAGAAATAAAAAAAAATCTTGCCAATTGTTTGTAAAAGAATAATCGTTTTATTATGTTAATAAGAGCCATGGATGCCCATTAAAAACCTATAGAATGAATTACTTTGGTTATAGTTATAGTGTCTAATTTGCTTCCATCCATCCATCCATTCATCCATTCATTGTACTATCATGGAATGTTTATGCAGTACAGGGTCACAGTAAGCCAGATATCTCTCCCAGGAAATACATTGTATCAGACAGAGGACACACAGAGGCACATTAACATGGTCACAGGCCCAACTTTTTTCTATGATCGTGCAGTTATTAACCTGGGGGGTTTGTGTTTAATTAGACAAGGCCAGGTGAGACCTGTTGTTAGTGGTTTCCCCTGGGCTTCAGCCTGGGTAAACCCGTGCTGGTCCATCAAGCCGGACCTTATAAATAAAAAATGAGAAGACCCTTGGCTCACTGTCTCAGCATTCTGGAGCGATGTCTTCAGTTCCTGCCGATGGTACGACACATGCACTGGCCTTTTCTGCCAACGATTTCCATACCTCATATCTGGCATGTTGGAGCAGGAGAGATCTGTAATCCTGAAAGAGTGCAGTTGGCGTCAGCCTGGGCAGATATTTGATTACTCAGCTGCAAACCTTCAATCACCCCGCCGTGCCAGCTTCTGCTGGGACAGAGTGACAGTCATGCAGACACACCTGCTTATTGTTATTTTTGCCGGGGAGGGTGGGGGTCATGGCTGGTGCCAACCTGCTCACTGCCTGGTGAGTCTCACCGTCTCACTTCATGAGAGAAATGCCAGCTGAACAGGCTACAGCAAACTAAAAGCCTCCTGCCCTAGTTTAGCTTAAAATCACAAATCACAAAATAAAGTCTTTCAAGCAATGTACTTTCGAGTCGTTGTTTATGATATATTTAGCCTAACATGCAATCATAAGCAAAACATCAGCATTTTGTAACGCAACTCAGATTAATGTCAGTCTACTTCTGCTTGGAGCAGTGTTCTGTTTTTCTCCAAAGCAAATTCTGTATATTTTTTATACCTATAGTACCAGCTTTGAGGATTTATCTGCCACCCGACAGACAGATATGAACATTTAAAGCGTGTCTGTCTGCCACCTTTGGCTGGCACTTTTCTGAGGTGAGCGGGTGGCGTTTCCATGGCAACGATGACAGGGGCTGTGACAGGGTGGAGATTCCAGAGCTGGGCGTTGGTCCCTAAGTAGGGTGTGGCCCCTATGTGGGGCTGAAATGCAGGTGCTTTTCAACACTCGGACCGTGACCAAGGATCATTATGAGGGTGGCACATTTACTGGAAAGTTCAACCAAGCCTGGACATGTGATTCAAGGGTGTTTTTTCTACAAACTTCAACACACTCAACACTTATATCAAATATAGAATATCATGTTTGCAAGCAAAGTTACTATAAAGCGCAATTACAGAAAAAGCCCAGTATTTGGGGAAACAAAAGAAAATAATTCCCTGATTTTTTTTTCAAAGAGATCAATAGTACTCCTAGTTCTCCAATAGTACTCAAAAATGTTTATGGAACGCAGAACTGTCGATGGCAAGTGTAAGTAAGTGAGTGACATACAGTACAAATGTGTCGGCAGTGGGTGACAGGACCTGAGGGTGATCATGGTCTTGTGATCAGGCTTTTGGAGCATGATTGGGTCTGGTGGTGCTGATTTTGGGAGCTGGGGTGGGGGCTTTGGGGGACATTACCAGTAGTGCTGGAAACAGGGGTGCAGAGAGGGTTTTCGGCACCCCCCTTTTGTCAAAAGTTTTGTTAAAGAAAAGCATAGCATTATGTTAATTATGTCGCAATGACTCAGAGGCAATGAGACTACCTTTGTTAGCTGTTGATAGCTACTGATGATACAAGAGAACGTCAGTGAAGTCTATTGGTAGTTTCGCCTTTCAACACCCTGGGCTCAAAATGTCTGCCCAAGCCTATGGTTATTAGTCCCGCCCTCTTCTTTTATATAAATTCTGATTGGTCAGATTGGCTGAATAAAAACCTATACTTATAATTATACACAATATATTAAACTAAAGCAATGTTCTTCACACGAGTGAGAAATTATAGGAAACGATACGAAGGAAAGTGTTGATGGCCAACCAAAATTTTGGGGATTCCCCGAGACAACCGTGTCAGAAGCATATATGATTGATCACGCGGGTCCGTCGCCTAGGTGCTGTAGCAACCTGGCTATCTGCGTCCATCTGATGCACTGTCAGATCCACTAATCGGCACCGGTCCAGAAAGCAGAAGGACACACATAGCAAATGCAGAATTATCGCTTTGCTAAATCACTAAAGTATGAATTGGTGGAGGTTATATTCATAAGGTATACTGGAGTAGAGCTAACCAAGCGTAACACCGCTAAAATAAGCCCAGTAAACGAAACTATATGTTTACTGTATATAACACTCGCAATAACAAACAAGATACGTATTAAGATAAGCTTTACGAAATTAGTTAAGTAATTACGAGCTGGTTTGATCTGACAAGTAAACTGCCTGCAGGATATGCTGTTCTTTTCTGAGAAATACTGGGTCTGTTTTTGAGAAGTTAATGAATCCGCTTAATTCATTAACTAGCAAAATAAAGGTGATGATTTCCCCTCGGGGGGAGGGGTGGAGTGGGTCGTACCTGGGGGCTCTTCTCAGATGGACTGACTGTTTTTAAACTTTTCTTTTCTTTTTTTTAAGTTTTAAACTTTTTATAATTGTACAACAGGGGAGTAACAATGACCCCCCCCCGGTGTCCCGTACTGCACTGTTGAACTATGCAGTAGCTTGTGACATCTTACATCTTGCTAAATGTATGTGAATTCTCTGGGGAAAAATGGTTTCTGAAGGTTCACAAGTGGGAGTGAACGGTCTGGAGGGGAGTGTCTGGCACCCCTGAGCCGAGGGGTGAGTGTTTCATAAGGCAGCTGTCTGCCTTCTGCATTCCTGCGCCACGCTGTTCTGCCCGAAGCGGAAGGTGTGCCGCTCCAACCGGGCTATTCAGTCTGAATATAATGATCAATGCGTGTGTGCGAAAAATAAAAAAGAAATAAAATGATGATGTGAAATTAGATTTGTAATTTGAGACTGGGTGGATGTGAGTGGAATTGGATCATATTCTAATGTATGCGCACGTTCCCACGAAGGGTAACCGACATGAACGCCGCACAGACGACGCAAAATCTCGCCCCGCGAGGAACGCACCTGGTAAAAATAAAAGTGAAATTACATTTAAAAGATATATTCTTCATCCTAAAATGTCACGGTGTATGATAATCTCAATCGCAATTTTACCGGCCAAATTGTAGCAAACCGGTGCTGCGAGTTCTGCGCGAGTTGGAAGCTGTTTGTAAACTTTTTTATTTATGGGGGATATTCACGCCGTCGCCTGCAAGTACAGAAAACTTCGTGTTTCTACTAAAAGGGGCAGGAAAAAAAGGTGTGCATGGAACAAAAAGATATTTGAGTGGCAGCCAGGGAGGTGTGGCTTGTAGGGTGGAAAAGTCCAGGTCTTCCGTGTCGGGAGGACAGTGCGCTTTGGGACAGATAGAGACGCTGCGGCTTATTACCTTCTCCTTTCCGCAGCGCCGGATCATTAAAGCGTCTCTCTTCGGCGGCTTCACGTCACACTAAGGGATGAGTCTCTACGGCTCCCAAGAGAGACTCGCAAACATTGCTGGAAGAGGCATGTATGCCAGCCCTACCTATTCCAGGGTAGAGGTGCATGGCGGTAATGGATACCTGCCGCCGTACATGGACGGGTACTCCGCCACCATCGGGGGCGGTGGCGCGGCGCTCGCAGAGTACGTATCACCGCTTAATGTCACTCGTTAGGCTGGAAGTATTAGGCCTGCATTGCATCAAAAGCGTTTGCTTCAATAAAATACAACGTGTTTATTTATTTTGGTAAATGTGTAATATAGAAAATGAATTGTGTTAATGATTAAGAGGTTTTAGAAATTGAAAATGTATTTTGCAATTTTTTTTCGGCTTTTGCTGGTCAAAACTTCAGGCATTTCGTTCACGGTCGACCGCATCCTGCATCGCTTTCATTTACCGTGATGAATTTGGCATTAATGTAATGTTATACAGCGTTTGCTGCTCCAAGACAAAATACGTGCTGACTGTACTCGGGGAAAAAAACGACTTCTAATTAAAAAAATAAGTAATGGGAATGGCCCGCGGTTGCATTAGATTTTCTAATATGAATGAGTATGAATAAAACTCTGCTCCTGGAACTGTACACGCCTTAAAGCCACATTTTTGCTTCTGCAGTGCGCAGTTTCTTCAAAGATCCAGGAGCATGAAGGTCCAGTCTCAGGATCAAATGAAGAAAGCTGAATACGTCTACCAGTCCGTAAGTTACTTTAGACCACGCTCTTCAGGCGTTTATAGCCCAGGTTGGTTGCTCAGCTCGGCTGGTTTGCGTCTTTGAACCACAAACCCGTTTTCCAACTCTCCAGCACAGCTTCACCGAAAAATTAATGCAAATAAAAATAGTAAAAAATGCACACACGAGGTACACCAAAGAATTAAAGTCAAACTGGTTGATAAGTATAACAAAACAGTTGTAACATGGGGGAAAAATTCACCTGGAGCTGCAGGCTTTAAGTGACAAAAACGCTTGAAACCAGTTGGCTATATATTAGGGAGCGTTGACAGTAAACAAACCTATGACAGGATAGTTAATCACTGTCTTAGACAATAAAAGCAAATTGGTAATGGAAAGAATGCACCCTTTTGCTATTGCATCATGACCGGTTATAACCCCCACCTTTCTCCTTGGGTGGCGTTTGGTGCAGTGGGTTAAGCCAGTTTGCTGGTTTAAGCCCAGCCTGGGCATGTCTGTGGGCCTTTAAGCAAGACCCTTAACTCCCAGCTCCATGGTTGCCAAAGCTTGTAAGACAGTGTTGTTGAAAAGAGAGAGAGCGATTTTCACCCATCCGATCAGTGAAGTATAATCATTTTATTTCTACACCTCAAAAACAATGATCAGACCTAAAAGATTCATTCCCGTCACTGGCTCTGCCATGCCACTTTTAAATTATCCATGTATACAAAATATGCAGTTTCATAAAGGTGTGGGATTTAGGCTGCTTGTTGATTCACTGATTTGTCTGGTAAATGGTGTTATCTAGTAGCTGGGAGTGGCGTCCGCTGGTGTATGAAGATCCTGCATATCTAAGCATGCAAGTGACGGCATGCCATTTATGATGCGGAGCCATGTGCAGTAATGGCTTGACCTGCTTTATTATGCGGAGTGTTCGGAGGAAGGACGACGCGCGGAGACCGAAAATACTGCTTTGTACTGTGGGAGAAAAATGGTTAAAACATCGATCATGGATCACTGGGTCTCTCTAAAGTTTCCGGGGTGTGAGAGCGCTCCCCTCTGCACAAAATGTCGGCTCCATCCCGCTTGGTGAACCTGGGCTGGGTTTTGCAGCACATCGGGAACACGCCCGACTGCCTCGCAAACTCGTACCTCTAGGTTAGACACAGCAAATGCTGTAACGTGAAAGATTACACTTTAGCTGAGATCGTGCTTTAAAGCAGGTGTTTCACACTCAGACTTTGTGTTAGCGTTTATGTGTGGTGCATGTGCTGTGCGTTATATTTAACGAGTAAAATAAGCCTGTTTGCATTAGTGTAACTGAGCGAACATCTCAAATAAAATGGACATACAATTTTTTTGTCTGCAAGTGTTTCTTGTAGGACTGTTGTGTGTGAGCGTCTGAGCTGAGGACGGGTATAAATAACAGACAGTCACTTGGGTAGGTCTGTGTTTCTGGTGAGATGCCTTAAACAAGATGGGGATGTATGGAGGAAAACCAGTCTTTATGGTTGCCAGCAGTTGACACTGACTTAATAGCATCTAATAGTAATAATAATGATAATAATAAAATCGCATGTGTTCCAAAGGGCGCTGACCCTCAGAAGTATGTTACCCGGACTACAGAATATGCAGACCAGCTGGGATTTGGTGCTCATGACCTACGGCAATTTAGCCAGCCAGGCGACTCCATCCAGAGGGGGTGAGTGTGTGTGTGTCTGTGTCCCTGTGCCTTTAATCAAAAAAGTAAAAATGCCAAAAGTCTTGTATTTTGTTGGGTTAATTATGGTTAAGGTTAGGGCTGGGTATAGGTTAAGGCTTTCATTGTTGGGTTTAGGGTTTTTCCCATAGAAATGAATGGAGGGTCCCCACAAAGATGAATGCAAATGTGTGTGTGTGTGTGTGTGTGTGTGTGTGTGCGCACTCGCGCTTCCATAGGACATATTGTTTAGAAATGCATGTGTCTTCCCAAACATTCCAGAATGTGTAAGAATGGGTGTGTACAGGACTCAATGTGTTTTGTCTTCTGGAAGTTGAGAAGTGTCTGACTGTGTGTGTGCTCTTGTGCCTTCTGATGAATCCTGCAATGTCCTAACAGATAGCAGAGGAATGTGACCCCAGCTTGTGAGATTTGTGTGAACTTGCTACCAATGCACAATTAGGGCCCCTGTTATTTTAATGTAATAAATACAGGAGAAACAGACCACCTGTCTCAGCAGTCAGCTCCATTTTTCAGAAAGATTACATTTGGTAGCTGAAGGGAGCTATGCTTGTACAAGGCTGTCAGGATCCAGCTGGGCATGTGTGTGTGTGTGTGTGTGTGTGTGGAGGGGGGGTCACCCTAGGTAAAACCCGTCTCCCTCTGTTGCCCAGTGCGGAGCAGATCAGGATTCACCACGTGCCCCTGGCAAACCAGGCCACCCTGTACCGCACTCGCGCCAGCATTTCCTACGAAGATGCGGGGAGGAACTTCCAGGATGCCATGGGCTGGATCACGCAGAAGAAGGTACCTAAAATAACTGGGGTTTTGCATTTTCCTTGAGTTTATATCATGTCCTTCGAGGGAGGAGGTTTTGCAGCCTCCTTCAGCTCGCTGGCAAGCAGTTACATTTAATTCATTTATATGACACTCTCAGAATAAAATGTCTTTGTCAACATAACAATTACAATGAAACTATGAAACGAAACAACATGTGTGATTCCTCAGCTTTTCTTTAAGGTACACAGCAGGTACACTGGAGTAAGTTACATGAATAAACAAACAAGGAGGTAAAATGTCAAAAGTATCAAATACGAGAGATATAGAAGTGGTGGAGAAAGTGACTGTTTATGGGATTTTTTTTTTATCCAAAGCGACATACAATAGGGGGAATGGTTATAGTTTTTGTTTGCTGCCTGCAGTGTTAGAGCAATAGTCTGTATGTTCAGCATGCGGGGGAACCAGTGACGTGCCACACCCATAACACGCTAAAATTACTGAAATTATGTTTTTATCCCTAGCCAGTGACATGTTGGCACCCACATATGTGTAGCTCTGCGGTTCATCGACCTTGCCGACCTGGCGCCGAGCGGGGTTGTAATAGTACACTTTGAAGCGCGTTGAATCGCAAGGCGTGGCCACGTCCTCGCGGAAACCTGATTCCCTGCATGTAGGGAGGGGGGAGTGCTAAAGTTGCAGAGGTGTGGTACTGCTGTTACCTGGCGGAGAAAGTCCAGTCGTATTTTCTCATGCCATTCCAGTCTTTATTGGCTTATCTTCGAGGCGCGCCCAACGCCCGCTGTCTCGCGTTCCCCTTCCCCCCTCTCACTCTTGTTTAGGCTTTTCCCCTTCTTCGTGATTCATTGTTTACCTTCTCTACCTTCTATCTCCTTTCCTCTCGCAAACCGGTGGGGAGAGAATGAGTAGCTGGTGCCCCCTGCTGGACACCTGCGCTGTTTTTCCCTCCAGAGACCGTGCATGTTTCACTGTGCTACACACCTCAGTTGTGTTTGGGGGAGGGGTTATGAAGAAAAGTTGCAAAACTTTAGCTGTGGGCTTTAGTGTGAGAGAGGATAAATGCCTAGCGCCATCTAGAGGCAGATACTCCCTAGCTGAGGGAAGTATTTTAGCTAGACTTTGAAAATTGATTGTATGTGTTATGGTCTGGATGCTTGCTGGTTCACTAGCCGGCAGAGCTAAATGTTTTATCCGGGGAGTTGCTGTCTGCGACATCTTGACGATATTCCCACGTCCTCCCCAGCGCATGATCGAGACCGCCCCCTGGGGGGACGACCCAGGGGCCATCGAGCAGCACATCCTGAACCAAAACAGGTTCCAGAGTACCATCAGTAGGAGCATTGAGGTGGAGAAGGCCAGGGATGAGCTGGTAGGTCCGCAGGAATGGTGATCATGCCTGCCGCCTCGAGCTGCTCCTACCCTATCACTGACTTGCTTTCCAGAAGTCCCGTGTCAGTTTTTTTTTTTTTTTACCACATTTGTTTTAGAAGCAAAAAGGGGACAAAGCCTCGCTGAACGCCCTGGAACATGAGTGGGAGAGTTTACAGGTGGGTCTGCCTTCCAGTCGAACACATAAAATTAGTAAAGCTTTAAAATTTTAATTATCATCATCATCATTATTATTATTATTATTATTATTATTATTATTATTATTATTCTATTTTGTTTTTTGTAGAAAATGTCCTTTAATAGATTCCGTCAGCTGCGAGAGCTGCAGACCATCATCGAGGAAATCTCCAAGGAGATCATTTGGGTGAACGAGCGAGAGGAGAAGGAGCTGGTGTTTGACTGGGGGGACAAAAACATCGACAGCTACATCCCACAGAAACAGGAGAGCTACTCCGTAAGACCTTCTAGCTGGCACTTGGCTGCACGGGGCTCCTCCAGTCCTTCAAAGACACCGACTGAAAATTCATCGTCATGATCACAACCTTTCGTTTGTCATCCAGGTACTCATGAAAGACCTGGAGGAAAAAGAAAAGGATTTGAACAAATTGAAACAAAAGGTGGACAATTTACAGAAGACTGATCACCCGGCCTTTGACAAGATCGATGTAAGTGACCATTTTCAGGGCCTAGGCTGGGTCACGTGAAGCACTCTTGTGTGAGATGCCGGTCTCTAAAAGAGACTACTCTACGAACGAGTTCGTTTTTGTGTATTAGATTAAGATGGATTGAGGAAAAACCGGTAGACCAACTCCACTCAGTTGCTAAAAAGAACTGCTGACTGTATATGTGCTCAACTACTGACGTCTGTTAGTAACTGCATTTTAACACTAGGCTGATACTTCCAGGCCTACATGGACACTTTGCAGACTCAGTGGAGTTGGCTTCTGCAGATCACAAAGTGTATTTCTGTTCACCTAAAGGAGAACATGGCCTACAGTCAGGTGAGACTGCCTAGTCTTTCATTGAATATTACCATTCCTAACACACAACCCAGAGACCAAGTTCTCCTTGAAGGAGCTATAAGGCTTCTTTCATTCTTCTGTTTGTTTAAAGTTTTTCAAGGAGGCCAATGAGATTAACATGAAACTCAAGAAGGAGCACGACAACATGCGAATGAGATTTGCTTGCGACAAGTCTACACCTCTGGAGAATCTGATGGTCCTTCTCAAAACCCTGGAGGTATTGGAAAATAAATTATGCATTTTAATAACTGCAGTCATTGTTAGATGGGGGGAAAAAAGTTTCGTTATTACTGTATAACCCACTTAATGAAATGGCACTGACCAGTAAGGGTGTGGTGAAAATGATGGAGGCTGGCACAGTGACTTATTGCATGTGCAGTTGATTAAAAATGGCAGGATGGGTAGATCTGTGAGTAACTCTATATGCTTCCACCCTCATAGAAAGAGAAGGAGAGACTGCTGGAGAACCGGAGGCAGGTGCAGCTTCTGGTCAATAAGTCCAAGAACATCGTCAGGCTGAAGCCACGTAACCCGGAGTACCGGAGCAGCAGCCCTGTCATCGTACAGGCCCTGTGTGACTTCAAGCAGGACCAGGTGAGAGGGGAAGGCCTAGGCCCACACCTCACCACCACGCAGGGCTCTGTGGGGGGGGGGCTTAGAAAGTAGCGCCAACAGGCCAACTGGCATAAGACTGGAGCACTGTAGTTCACCCAAATTCACAGCTTCAGTAATCGTGGTTTCAGTTATCCGTGGTTTATGTAAATAAATAAATAAATAGATAAATGTGTAACAGTATGTTTTTCCATTGTTCCATCCTCCTTTGAGGGGTACAAAAAAGCATGATTTTCATTGGTCCTTCATCCCTTCATACAAGATTTTTTTCATTGCTCTGTCATCTCTTGTGAATTAGGCTAAAACGTCAGATGATGTACTTTGTTAATGCTGCATTTGATGTTACTGACGTCTTGCAACGTTATGTGCATAATTTATCAATTACCGTGTGTAAGTACACGAAAATCATAGTATGGATGGCTATTATCTGCAGTTTCGGCCACCCATACTCTTGGAGTGTATCACCTGCAGATATGGGGGGGGCTAGTGTATACTGCAGAGGGTGCAGAAGAAGGAGTTTGATATGAACAAAAGGACAGTGGCCAACACATTCATCTAACGAGCCACAAAAATATTAGGGTTAGAGTTACTGAATAACAAAAGCACATGTAACAACATATCAGCTACTGATATAAATATTTATTGACTAAATACTTTAAGTACTAAAGTTATCCTAAACTTATCCTGTATATTGAAGAAATACGAGCTAGTGCAGGTGTACCATGGGGTCATATAGATTGAGCTCTATCCAGATGAACATTTGGTTGTTTGTTCTCAGAACCGAGGGCGAGGGAGTCTGAGGGGAGGCATTGTGAGGACATGGGTGAGAAAGACCCCTGTTACCGTGCTTCTGCTCCTGTTTCCATGCAGAAAGCGATTCTCCAGGGCAATGAGGGCATCCTGAAGGACAACTCGCAGCGCAGCAAGTGGCTGGTGATAGGCCCAGGAGGCCTGGATATGCTCATCCCCTCAGTGTGCCTGCTGATCCCACCGCCCAACAACCTCAGCATCGAACTGGCAAAGACGTAAGCTCTCCGAGCGCGAGGACGCAAGCAATGAGTCAATGGCTGCTTCACTGTTACGCAATGTCACATTGTTACCTTTAGGTGGCAATAGCATTCTTTCACTTTCTTCTAGAAATGAGAAATTTTATGAGGCCATCATGGATGTTACCAGTCAACTGTACATCAACATCAAGAGCTTAATCTCCTGGCAGTACTGCATAGAAGACATCAACCGTATCAATTCTCTCACCATGCAGATTGTGAGTTCACTATAGTTTTTGGGCCCGTGTTGGTGATTGTTTATGAATGACCACAGGTCTGTCCACAATCCAAATGCTCATTCAACAAAGCGTTGTAATGTCCCGTCCTCTGGTTTCTTATGACCACAGCTTGCGAGAATGAGTCCAGATGAATATCGAAGCATGATAAAGAGTCTAGAGACTCACTACGAGGAGTTCAAACGCAACAGCTTTAAATCAGAACTGTTTGGTGATGAGGACAAGAAGACCATTGAGAAAGAGTACACCACGGCCCAGACCCACTATGATAAGCTCATCATACAGCTTCCTGCCTACAGTGAGTCCTCTACCGTGTATCTTGTGATTGTCTGTGGCTTCTATAGATTCTCATGGCTATTCAGGAATCCACGTAATAGAAACGTGCACATATAAGGCTACATTGCAGGTCATTTCAATCACTCGTCATGACTATACATCAGAATTCATGTAAACACAGGTAAAGCAATGTTTCCCGATCCAGATCTTGGGGAACCCACAAGTGGTCAACCTCTTGTTTCTGGCACCATGTTTGCAGTTTCCTCTCCCAGCAAAGGAGTGGAGGTGGAGGTTGACTCGCTGGTGGCAGCGAAGCCAGATGTGACCCAGCAGAGCACAACCTTCTTGATGGAGCTACACAGCTTGAGGCAGAGGGCGGAGGGGGCTGAGCTGGGTCTAACCCAGCACCTTCATGTCCCCTTGAAGGAGAACAGTGCCAAAGAGTGCTCCCAGCGCATCCTTGTGATAGAGGTATGTTCTGCTTTGTATATTTTGGTCCTTCAATCTAAAGCCTAGACCTCCTCAACTGTCCTTGGTTATTGGTCATTGAGGGAATAGGTTGATTATATTATGATTATATGATTATATAATATTGATTATATTAATTGAAAACCTCAGGGTATCCAGCGTGATATCAGTACAATCCGTGACGAGCACATCAGACTGAAAGAGAAGATCTTGAGGCTTCTTGAGGGTATGTCGGATCCGGACAAGGCTAAGTTTCTTCAGACGGAACTTGCAGTCATCAACCAGAAACTGGGCAGCCTGGAAGGATTCTCCACTTCCTACCTTCAAAGGTAAGATATGGACTGTAGCTCATAATCTAGAGACACCAGTGGTTCTATAAAATATTCAGTTAGTGTTCATTCCTGTCCCTTGTCATAAAGGAGGGCCTGTCAAAGAGGACATTTTCATGTACTTCAGGTTTTACAAACTACTTTTTAATGCAAAGGTACCTTTGCTTGGCTATATAGTTAAGTTCTTCTTGCACTTTGACTAGTGTGTTTCCCTGACTGAAAGACTCATCCAGCTGTTTCACATCCTCATTAGTGACACATGCATGATTATAGGAAACTGACCAGTCAGCAAACAGAAAGAATGCAGCGCTTAAGTGAAACCCAGGTTCTTTTAATGGAAATGATGAGCCTGTCCTAGCTCAAAGTATCCTCCCATATGGTCACCCAAAGTCAAGGAAATCTGTCTGTTTGCAGCATAGGAATGTCAAAAGTTATTAAAATATCCTATTTGAAAATTTGTCTTGTTGTGTCCATGGAGAATTTGTTTGTAAGTTTTCTTACCAAAATAGGCTGAAGGCATTGCGAGGCCTGTTCCAGAGCCAGGTGCAAGTCGAGGATATCGTCAAGGTGCACGAGGCCAGGCTGACTGAGAAGGAGACCTCCTCCCTGAACCTGCAGGAGCTAGAGGACTACAGTGTCCTCCTGAAGGTAATCAGCTAGAGCGGCACTCATCTTCATATCTTCACTTTCTGCCAACACAGCAATAAAGACAGACAAGAAAGAGAAAGTGATGTTTGCATTAAGTATTAATAGTGGCATATCCCCATGTACAGGAGCCCAGGAGTTGTAGTGAGGTCTTGCATAACATTAGAATTCGGCATCAGATAAGCTAAGATTAAGCTGCTATCATTTTTGGGATTTATTGAATGCAGAGAATGAAATCAGAGCTGGACCAGAAGAAGGACACCCTTAAAGCAATGGAAACGGAGCTGAACAATGCAGTGCAGTGGAACAACCAGGTTGGGCAGTCTTTCCACAAATGCGACGTGGACCTCTCCAAGTATGCAGAGATGGTGAGCCAGCTATCCGATCGCTGGCAGCGTATCCAAACGCAGATCGAGAGCAGGTGAGTTTCCCTTTGACCATAATGAAAGATACTTCTGAGACTTTAAACCCCTGTCATGTAATGGCTGTGCTTGGTCTAATGTATGAAAAGCAGATCATCATAGATTAATGTGAAGCATATAACAGTGAAACCTTTCTAGCTTAGGAAAATTATCAAAGATATAATGTGTTTTGAAAGATCTTTAGGGTTCAAGGGATTCTAAGGAGAAGAAGGGGTTCTCTGGTTCTTCAGCTAGTCTATGAGCAGCCTATGATTAGTGTCTCTTTGCAGGACTGTAAAATAAAATGAGGTTCTCTGGGTAGCCTGTGTCTTGTCAGTCAAAAAGTACACCTTTTGAGGAGTAAGCTTGTTTCTGTGCTAGTTTTGTATGGTCTTTGTTTCATCTGCGGTTGGGCCGTATGTGCTTTCGAGTTTGTATGTAGAGGGATGTAAATGTCACAAAAGGGCAGCAAGTTTGTGGCATTTCATATGCGAGCAATTATCACGAGACAACTTCCTGGTCTTCCGGCAGTGGTTCGCTTTTGTCTCTGAACGACCCATGAGCATCTTTCCTTTCCTTAGGGTTTGGGACATTCAGAAACAGCAGCAGCAACTGAAGCACTACCAGCAGACCAGCTCGGTGCTCAAGGTGTGGATTCAGGATGCACGACAGCGGCAGGATACTCTTCAGGCCACCAAGGTGAACGATCTCCAAGTCCTTGTGGACCATCTCAACCAGCAGAGGGTAGGAAGAAGTGCTTTTCTATGTCTCCACCTACTTTCTGTGTTGGCTGTAGTTTCTGCCTTTGTCAGATTCATGTCTACGTGTTGCATTTCAGGCACTTCAGACCGAAATAAAAGGGAAGAAGGAAAGAGTGGAGGAAGTTCAGAAAGATGCCAACACCTGTGCCTCTTCAATTAAGGTAGCTGTTCTGAAAGCCACCTGAAGCATTGGGCTAGGAGTTTACAACTTTGAGGTTTCTTTTGGCGCTTTGGGGTGACCTATCTGACTATTGTTGATGGACCTCTCAGGACTATGAGCTTCAGCTGGCCTCATACAGTGCTGGATTGGAGACTCTGCTCAACATCCCCATCAAGAGGCCCATGTTGCAGTCCCCCGCTGACACCGTCAGGGAAGAGGTACTTGGGATTTGTTACTGCATGTCACTGCTGTGATTGCCAATGCCAATGTTTGGATAGGAGTAACTTAAACTGCTGTGTTCCCTGTAGGCCACTGAACTGCAGGCCAGTTACATTGAACTCTTCACTCAGTCAGGTGATTTCTACAAGTTTCTTGTAGAGATGCAGAAAAACTTGGAGGAACTGAAGGTAGGGATCACTGGAAATGATTACCTTTTAAATTTAATATGCTATAATGTCACATTGATAATAGTCATAATAGTCATATGTGTAAGTATTACTGATATATATCACTAAAATGATGTATTTATAAATACCATTCTTAAAAATGTTCAATATTTCACTTGATTGTGTTTTATCATTAAGATCAGGAACACCAAAATAGACCTTTTGGAAGAGGAGCTGCAGCGTCTGAGAGATGATATTAAAGCTAAGGCCCAAAAGAACAAGAATCTTGAAGATATGGTGGTTAGATTTGAACTGCAGCTTAGCGAGAGCAAACAGCAGCTGTTTTCCATGGAGGAAATCAAAAAAACTCAAGCCAGACAGTGTGACGCTGTCAAAGAGAACCTCGACAGCACCTTCAGTCAGGTCAAAGATCTAACTGATCAAGTCACCAGGCTCACCTTTCTGCTCGATGATGAGAAAAGAAAAAAGAGACTGGCTGAGGAGAGGTACGTTACTCAGCAGGAAGAGTATGAAAACCTCATGAGAAAGAGGCAGAAGGAGCTGGATGAGGTCAACTGGTCGAAGATTGAAATTGAAAAGACCATCAAAGACAAGGATCGTGAGATCGAGAGGCTAAAAATGCAGTTTGAAGATGAGGCGTCACGAAGACGACAGTTCGAATCAGAGATCTCTAAGGTAAGAAACCAATATAATCAAGACATAACTAACCTAAAGAAAACGTACGAGACTGAAATTCATGTCAGTAAAACCACCATGCAAAAGATCACACTTGCAAAAGAGGAGGACTCTGCAACTCTTAAGCTGCAGAACGATAATCTCATGACCGAAAAGAAGGCCTTGGAGGAGGAGATAAGGCGACTGCAGTACTCAATTAGTCAAACAGAGGATTTGAGGAAGAGGGCAGAGGCAGATGTCCATCAGCAGAAATCTGTTGGGCTTCAAGACTCTAGGAAAATACGAGAACTTGAGATCCAGATCCAAACCATCACTCGGAAGAGAACTGAAGATGAGTTGAGACAAAAGGAGTCTATGGCAGACACTATGAAAGTGATTCAGGACAAGAATAAGCAGATCGCCATGCTAACTCAAGAACTGGAGCTGGAGTCAAGGAGGCGGAAAGCCTTAGAGGTAGAAAACGGTGGTCTGAAGCAAACCAGGGCTGAACTTCAGGCAAAGAATATGGCTGCCAACGAAGTCATTAACAGGCTGAAAGTAACAGAGCAAGAAATAAGCATCCTTAGAGTAGATCTGCAGAAAAAGACACACGAGAAGTACAAGGAGGAACAAAATGGTAACAGATTGGAAGGCAGAATAAGAGAACTGCAGAAGATGCTGGATGCGTTAGAGGTTGAGGTTCAGAGACACAAGAAGGCTACTCTGGATGAGACTGCTGCAAGGTCAATGGCTGAGACAGAGTTAGAAAGAACAAAGCAGGCCTGCAAAGAACACACAAACACAATCAACATTCTCAAACGTGAGCTGGAGAATGTCTCTGCTACTGGGAAGCGAAATGAGCAACAGCTTAAGAACGTCCAGGAGGCACTGGATAGGAGCCTAAGAGACCAGAAGCTCTCCTCTGACAGCACTAGCCAGTTAAATGCACAACTAAAAGCCCTGCAGTTGCAGCTCCAACAGGAACAGGGACGTCTCAAGGACGCAAATCTTCGTAATGAGACGCTGCAAAAGACTATTGAGGAGAAGAGCCGTGTGCTGAATGACAATGCCACGGAGATCGAGAAACTACAGAAGCTGACGCAGAACCTGACCAAAGAGCGCCTGAGGCTAGACGAGGAAGTCAGGTCCCTGAAGCAGGAAAAGGAGGATCTGAAGAAGAACCAGTACAACAGCAACAGTGAAACGATGGCGCAAATGTCCTCCCTGCAAAGCCAGCTCCAGTCCTGTAACATAAGAGCTGTTGAACATCAAGCACATATTAATGAGCTCTCCAAGGAAAGGGAAAGGTTGAAAATGGAAATTGAAAAAAGTCAAAAGCAGGCTTTCGAGGTATATCTAAAAAAAACGTCTTGAAAAAGAAAAAAACGGAATATTTCGTAGTGCTGATTTGAGTTTAATACACAATGCATTCTCGCATTTAGGGAAAATAGTCTTGTCCCGTATGTATGATTACTGGACTCAAAGTAGTCATTGGACTCATGGAAGTCATTTTGATACATTATTCATTCTAATCATGTGTCCATAATGTTTGATTTCCTCTGTGTTTTCCTTGACAAGAATATGGTACAAATATTTTTTTTTCAAAGTGAAGAGTACACTAGACTGCATCATTTACTATATAATATGTAATAATCGCTATCACCATAGTATTTATACATCAATCATATATAATGTTAGTATTTTAAACTGGCCACCGCTCATATTAATGTTGAATCAGCAGAGAACAAACGATTACAATGGTAAAATTACATTCAATTAATATTTTTTGCTTTTTTATTTTCAGGTATCCAGCATAGTGACCCAATCTCAGGCCAACTACAATGAGCTTTTGAAGGAGAAGGAGAGTTTTGTTCTGAAGATAAAGCTGTTGGAGCAGGAAAAAGCCAGGATGCAGAAGTGTGACGAAGAGCTGAGCCGCATCAGACTATCCCTGGAAGGGGAAATTCAACAAAAGAAACGCATTCTAGATGAGAATGAGAAGATCAAGAAAGATTTTAATTACTGGAAGAACCAGTATGAGCTGAAAGACACCCTTATACGACAGCATGGCTCTGAGAAAGATCAGTTGGAGAGGGAGAGGAACTCCATGAGAAGTGAAATCGAAAGGCTTATGGCAGAGCTAAAAAGTGTAGAGGTACAGTATAAGAACAGGCTGATAATTACAGAAAGAGAAGTGTCAGATATCACTCTTATAAAAACTAACTTGGAGAAAGAGCTCTGGAACCTTAAGCAACGACCAGCTTCCTACAATCAGCAAACACAAACCAATGATGATCTGGTCAAGGTGGATCCCTCCAAGCTCCTCTTTAGCGGTGTCCACAGAAAAGTCACTGGTCATCAACTGTTTGACTCTAAAATCATCGACAAAGACACACTCGATAAGCTGCTTAAAGGCCAAAAGACGGTAGATGAGGTGGCTATCAACATTCAGCCCAGTCTGCAAGGTGTTGGGGTCATCGCAGGCGTTGTTGCAGGTACTCAAGGCAAAATGTCTATCAATGAAGCTAAACAGAAAAACCTGCTCTCACCAGAGATGGCAGTCATGCTTCTGGAAGCGCAAGCTGCCACTGGCTACATCATAGACCCTAAAGTCAATGAAAAAATGTCGGTAGATGTGGCATGCTCCAGAGGTCTGGTGGACAGACAGGACAAGGACGTGCTTATCACAGCTGAAGCTGCCAGCACCGGCTTTAAGGATCCATACACGGGGAAACTCTTATCTGCCGGCCAGACTTTGAAAAAGGGACAGCTCAACAGGGATACTGTGATTCGTCTTCTCCAGGCTCAGGAATCTGTTGGAGGAATCCTTGACCCTGCCTTGAGTGTGTTCCTGTCGAAAGACACTGCACTTCAACGCAATTTAATTGACGAAGATCTCTACCGAGCCCTGAACAAGCGGCCAGCTTGCTACATCGACCCTCATACCACGCAGAAGATTAGTTACAGTGATTTGAAAATGAAGTGCAACCCAGAGCCTGTCACAGGTCTTCTTCTCTTGACCTTACCAGAAAAATCTGCATCAGTGACAGGAATTAGAGGGGAAGTTTCCCTTAAGGAATTGGTTGATTCAAAACTTTTGACTATAGTAGAGGCAGAAGCCATGGCAATCGGTGAGATTGAGCACAAACTGAAGAATTATCTTCGAGGATCTACCTGCATCGCAGGTATTTATGACGAAGCTCAAGATAGGATCCTACCTGTTTACCAAGCCATGAAGGATGGTCTCCTGACCCGTGGCACTGCACTTGAGCTTTTGGAAGCTCAGGCAGCCTCAGGCTTTGTGATTGACCCCCTCAATAACCTTTATCTCACAGTAGAAGAGGCATATAAAAGAGGCCTTGTAGGAAAAGATTTTAAGGAAAAACTCCTTTCTGCTGAAAAAGCTGTTACGGGATATAAAGATCCACATACAGGGAAAACAATTTCTCTTTTTCAGGCCATGAAAAAGGACCTGATTGAAAGGGGCCATGGTATAAGGCTTCTAGAAGCTCAGATAGCAAGCGGTGGTATAATTGACCCAACTGGAAACCATCGCATAGATGTGGATGTTGCTTACAGTCGAGGATATTTTGATAAAGAAATGAACGACATACTAAATTATGAAGGTGATGATACAAAGGGTTTCTTTGATCCAAACACCAAAGAAAACCTCACCTACCTGCAGCTTAAGAGGAGGTGCATCTCAGACAAGAAAACTGGGCTGATCTTGCTGCCCCTGCAAGACAAGAAAAAGAAAGTCGAGAAGCAGACGATGCAGAATGTCCTACGCAAGCGGAGAGTCGTGATCGTTGACCCAGACACAGGCAGTGAGATGACAGTGCGTGAGGCCTATCACAAAGAACTTATTGACTATGACACTTTCCTGGAACTCTGCGATCATGAATGTGAGTGGGAAGAGATCACCATCACAGCCTCTGATGGCTCCAAGCGACTGGTTCTGGTAGATCGAAAATCAGGCCAACAGTTCGATGTCCAAGAATCAATCAACCGGGGTGTCATTAACGAGAGCATGTTAGAACAATATCGATCAGGCAAAATGACCATCAAAGAGTTGGCAGACAAGGTGACCAGCAAATCCAGTAATGAATTATCTATAACTTCTTCCAGTGTGGAAGATGTAAATGTGTGCAGCACCCCTACCCAACTTGTACCTTTATCCCCAACTGTAAAGAAACGCCTTTCTAGTGTCTCCATAACATTATCACCCCCTTCTGAAATATTGGAGGACCAAAGTCCAATTGGTGCCATATTTGATTCAGAAACACTTCAGAAAATAACCGTCACTGAAGGCCTACGCCGTGGAATAGTGGACAGTATCACTGCTCAACGCCTGTTGGAGGCCCAGGCTTGCACTGGTGGCATCATCAATCCAGCCTCTGGTGAAAGGCTTTCTCTTAAGGATGCTGTGCACCAAACCATCATCGATGAAGAAATGGCTCTAAACCTTAAGCCAGCTCAGAAGGCCTTTCATGGGTTTGAGGATGTGAAAACCAGGAAGAAGATGTCTGCTGCAGAAGCCATGAAAGAGAAGTGGTTGCCGTATGAGGCTGGTCAGAGATTCCTTGAGTTTCAGTACCTCACTGGTGGCCTAATTGAACCCCAGACCGGGCTGAGGGTAAACATAGAGGAAGCAATCAGAAGAGGCTGGCTGGATGGGAAAAGTGCCCAGAAGCTGCAGGACACTCGAAACCACAGCAGGAATCTGACCTGTCCTAAGACTAAGCTGAAGATCTCCTACAAGCAAGCCATAGACAGCTGCATGGTAGAAGAAACCAATGGGATGAAGATGCTCCAGGCCACCTCCATGTCGACCAAGGGGATCAGCAGCCCCTACAACGTGTCTTCAGGCCCAAGCTCCCGCCCCGGGTCTCGCTCTGGGTCCAGAAGTGGGTCCCGCCGGGGCAGTGTAGATCTGAGTCCCACTATAAGTTTCAATTTTAATTCTTTCAGCTCCAGCACCTTCTCTTAAATCCCTCCTGGGCGTAATCTGATGTGGGTAGCATAGCATTTTATGGGGGTAAGCACCAATGCTAGGTTTCATGGAAATTATTTTTCATTTGAATTTTTATCACATACTTTTTATTCTGCTGTAATTGCTCAGCTACTGTTTTGTCCTTGTGGTGATTTAGAGTTTTGATAGTCTGAATATATCCTACGCAATATGTCACTATATTTTCGTCACAACATGCCAAGCGGTTAGTTTCATTTTATCTGAGTTTCCTGGTGTCTTTAAACTTATTTGTTTATTCAGCCATTGATTTCGAAACTGTTAACTACTGGCTAGTTATAGTTAAAATCAGAGATAGGCATTGAACTACCTTTAAAACACGACTTTAATTTACAGCACTGTTAAACATGCCACCGGGTGCCTTCTGTATTCTTTTTTATGCTTTAATGTCATTTGTTCTTAAATTTCAAGGGAATTTTCAATAAACTGTCAGAGAGCTGCTTCAGCCCTGGTGTAATCATTTTCAGAAGTTGATAAATGCATGTTCGACAAAGAGACTGATCTTCTTCACCATTAAGACTTTTTTTGTGCGTCTGCTTAGGTTGTTGAGATATCAAGCAATTATCACAGTCGTGTACAGATTACGCACCGCCATTCTTTGTTTACAATGGCAATAACTTGCAGAACCTTCCAGGTATATATAAAGTGTATGTGTGCCCCTTGAGGGACTGGCATCTCATTCGGGGTATCGAAAAAAAGAATAGAGATTTTTTATAAATGCCTGTGGGGAAATTCTATGTTTGCATACCCCATCTTGCTTGCCATGAAACGCACACATGGGTGAGAACGAGCCTGGGTTGGGGACGGGGACGGGCACAGTGTAGTTCTGGCCAGCGTGCAGCATTCCTTGAGCTGGGGGTTAAGGGCCTTGCTCAAGGGCCCATGGACAAGTGAATATTCTACCAAGGCCAGGCTCAAACCGGTGGTAATCTGATGACGGGCAGAGAGACTGAGCCCCACAGTGCCCCCTACTGCCCCCTCCCTGTCTTTCCTGTGATTGGCTCCAGGTACTGTAGACTGGATAAGCAGTATGGATATTGCATAATGGAATCTTGCTGTTGTAACAGCTCGACTAAAAGACCATCATTTAGAAAACAATTTACAGCCTGGTAGAATTTGGCCATGTTCTTATTCCACATTTGAAAACCTACCACATGTGCGCAGCCATTTTATAACATTTTATGATGGCTCACTTTTTCATTGGGAAAAATAAAAGTAGTGTAGGGTAGCAGGAAAGTTATCCTTGATGATACAGTATATAATGCTCTACTATTTTTAACTACAACAGTCTGGGAGGCCAAGGAAAAAATGGTCTTGTAATACTACAGTCTACCAGTAGATGGTACAGTAGCATCAATACTTAGCAAAGTAACGTTTTTTAAGGATTTTCATTCTGATATATAAGGGAAATGAATCACATTAATCCCCATGACCCTACACGGAATAAACGGTTGGAGGATGTATTGATAAAAGTTACTTTCCTACATATAACATGTTTTTCTTTACTTTAAATTTAATGGTATTTTTTGTCTCAGACATTAATCATTTAAAAATATTTCTAGATTTATAAGTAATACAACTGCACACAATACTCCACATAATTACTCATTATGCAAAACTGCTAATCCAGTGTGGGGCATATTCATTATATATAAAATATATTACATTTGTGTCAATCACAGAAAATAGGCTTTCAACAATATATTGTGTCTGATGTTATTTCTTGGATATTTCCCACTCTCTGGTGACAAATGCTGGAGTTGGGAACACACATTGGCATCTGCTGTGAAGGGAACCACAAAGGTCAAAGTTCAGCACATCATAAATCAGGGGGTGACCCCTTGTGAACATCACCATCTGTAATCTCATTATCAATCTGCACTCCATATGCTTCAATACAATGATAACTGTCGAAGGACTCTGAGTGCATGGCCGCTACATAACTAAAAATGGATCTAAGCCAAGCGGAGCTGAAAATTCCACAGGCATTATTCATATTTTGCATTTGTTATTTTTTCCTGTTACAATGTAACTATTTGTTTCAATTTCCTTGTCTAATGATTTGGCATTTCTTATAGAAAAATGGCAAGCCTAGCTACATACAATAGTCAGATATTATGATGTGCTGTTTGTCCATTAACTGAATATACACAAACATCACATTGTCTTTCTACCTTAATGTCGAGATGATTAGAGCCAGATACTTCTGAGCCTGAATCTGAGGATTAATGTGAAAGTTAATCACAAAGGATGGAGTTTTAATTAACTACAGACACAGCATTCTGCTAACCATTTCATCCCTGTAGCTAGTATTACATTTAATAGACACTTAAAATGTTATTGTATATGAGCTATGGTCACTTATACTCTGTATAAGTAGAGCGGTGCGTTATGAAATGTACTTCTCATGAGCTTAATCAGTAACAGCCTCCATGTTAAAAAGTGCATCAGGTTGTACATAATTCATTAAAATGCAAACATTAAATATATGTTTATAGGTAACTGAAGTAAAAAAATATTGTTATACCATATAAACAAAATAATTCAATTCAATTTATTTTTATATAGCACCTTTCATAACAGTCTCCCCAAGGCAGTTTACATGGGTGTGTTGTGATACATGACAACATCATTAGAAATGAATAATGCAAAAAATCCATCTCCTCTGCAGTAAAAGTGGTTTTCATTACTTATATATAATATATGTATTACTTATTATAAACGACACTACTTTTACATAGAGTAAAAGGTAACCCCAAGTCAGCGCCAAGCAGGGCAGCTGGGGGAAGTTGCGTAATGATGTAGCTTTAAACATGAGTTAAGAAAGTGTGTATGTCTGTTCAGCTTTACTGGGCTTCAACGCCTCCGTTTCCCTCCCCCTTGGTACACACACACACACACGGTCCATGTATTCATATCATTATGGGGACTCTCCATGCATTTCTATAGGCATATGTCTAATCGCACCTATCACACGCTTAATCCCTAACCAGCCCTAACCTTAACTTTAAGCAAACAAACAAAATACAAGACTTTTTAAAGTTGTTTGCTCGTATTCACAGATTTTTGTAAAATTGACGTTATCCTTGTGGGGACCTTGTCTGCTCCCCACAGTGTAATAATTACAAATACACGCGCACACACATTCTCGTCCCGTATGAATGAGCGTGCAGTAGCTCCAAGGAAAATAGGTGGGGGGAGGACTGCTTGTGACAGGAACTGCGGGAGCATAACTGAGGCGGTGTGCCGGCAGGGGGGGGGTTGTGGGGGGGTTGAGCTGCCTTTCCGTACAGAGCAGGGCTTTCATTTGGGCCGTGGCAGTGGGACGGAGCGAGCCCCGATCTCCAACAGCGCCTCGCCCTCGGGATCCTGTGTGCAGGCGACCCTCCGCGCAGACAAAAGGCCGGGTCCTCCTCCAGAACCTTCTCCCTCGTCTCCTGACGCTTATCTGACTTCTTACTCACCGCAAACTTACCGGGTTCCCGTCTTAAAGGTAGGGTGCGAGGTCTTCATTTAAAGGGTGGTATGCGGGATGGTGGGGGCAGGGGGCGGGGGGCTTGCAGGGTTAATAGCCTTTATTTACACAGTGCAGACATAGACCAGCTTCCAGCATTTGCTTTTATCTGCCTCACTGTGTCTTCTGAAGCGTGTCCCACCGAATGCTCTGAGAAGACCTGGAGAAAAAGCTTGGTGCTCTGCTGGAAAGCCTGTGGACTCTTCCTGCTTATTTACTTTGGCTCCTGAGGTAGACTTCAACTCTGTGTGAGAACCTTACGTGTGAGAAGCCACTTCCACAGAAAAGCTCAGCCAGGGGGTGGGGTGGGTGGCTTCAGATTAAACTAGTGGACAGAGTTGCCCATAATGTCCTCTTGTTCTTCTGGCTGTGTGCTTAAAAAAAAAAGGTCTAACTTTGATTTGTGTCATTATGTGTTTAGTTCCCATCCATATATATATTTGTTCCAGAGTGTGTGTGGAACTACAACGGTTTGGAAACTTGTGTAGAGCGAGATCAGTGACACATGGCAATTGGGGCTTTCTGCAAAACCTCACTCCATGTGCGAGAGGCCCCCGGTCAACTCTGTTTTGTGTAAAAAGTCAGGCTCCTTTTGGCCGAGGCTGACCCTCTCTGTTCAGATGCCTCCAGGCTAGGGCTCCGTACGGCTTGAGTTAACGGCATGCGGGATGCTCTGTTCCCCTCACTTGCAGGGCCCCCTCCTCTTTGATCGCAGCTCATGTCCCCCTCTCTCCTTCAGTACGCCGATGGTTACGATCCTTACAATGGCGGATAGGTGATGTCAAGCAGGACATGAAATCCACAGGCTGCATCCCAGACCTGCCGGAGCGCCACTCAGGCCATAGGGGAGCTGTGACTACTGAAATAATGCAGGGAGCGTCATCCGCCACACTCCACATGTGCAACCCATTAGGCCAGCAGTCTGGGAAGCGGGAAAAAGCCTTATCCATTTCTGAACGCATTCCTCTATGACCTAGCAAAAAGAAAAACAGTAATTAGGTATCACTTGTTTGGGAGGCCGTTTTAGCCGGGCAGTAGTGCCTCTTTTAGGTTCAGTGGGAGAATGACAGAGAAAACCACCCTGTGCATAGGGGTGACGAATATACATTACAGTGGTGCTACAGGACCAAAATAAACCGACTAAGAATATCCGTGCAGCGGATATAATGTAAAATTTACGTTTTTTTACTCGAGCAACAGAACCACAACAGCAAGTTACCAGGAGAACCAAAACGATAATAATAATCATTCTGCCAATCAGTCGGATATGAACTCAGCCACAAGTCAATGACTCAATGCAACAATTCACCTTATTTCTGCTGCTAGGGTTTGGAGGCCAGCAGAAACTGGAGGAACAGGGATGCTGCTGTCCACAAGAAAATCATGTCACTCTAAAATAATTGAACATCCCAAAGATTATATTGCAAACCCAGGGGTATAACTGAAACAAAAATCTCCTCAAACTGTTAGCAAATTGTTAATATTTGGAAAGAATCTAAAGCTGATTTTCATGTCTCCCGGGTCACCAGGAAGGCATAAATCTATTCTTGTTTCGCTTCTTTGTATAATGAAATCATTGAGAACAGAATTGCTGGTTAAACCATGAAAGGCCATCCTTTTTGCGCTGAATGAAATGACAGAAATGAATAAAATTTCTCCTCTTTTTTTCCCAATCCTGCCCCAGGCATTTCCAGAATGTCACCTTTTTCACAAGTTTAGCCGAATAAATCTGGCAAATACCTGAATAGGCTTTGTTGATGCATCTTCTTCAGATGTTGCTGGTTCCAGTCTCACGGAGTAAAGCTCTTCTTTTGTGTGACTCCTGAATCTCCTTCACAACCCAACGTATCTCCAGTCAAATCTGGGCTAGCTGTTTCTTCTCCTATCATGTCCATCTTCCTGCATTCAGGAGCCTCAATGACCCTTTTGTTGGCCGTTTGTTTATATTTATTTATCTTTTGTTGTCCCTGGTTGTTGTCTCTCCCCTGCTGAGATTCTTGTGGCTGCACTCAGGGGCAGCTTTGGTACCTCAGGTTGTCCATTAGTGGCTGCTTTAATAACTCATTAAGGTTTACAGTGATTAGCATCGTCCTGGCACCTACAATGTTTCTTATGCAGCATTGTGCATGCACATAAATCAGATCATCCAGAATGTGGACTGTCTGGGGGTCCCCAAGGACTGGATTGGGAATCACTAATCTAGGAAGATCTGAAACCCTAAATGAATATGTTGAAACCTCCAATAGCTGGCAAATTGGGCTTTGGATGGGGTTAAAAATGCATTGCCCTTAAAAACAAACAAGACAGCTGATGTGGTCTAGATATCGCTTTGGCTTTTGCATGCATCCCAAGACCTTTCTGTGCATTGAGTGGATGCATGTTATGTAGTCACACCTCAGAACAGTACAAAATGGAGGATTCCATAGGCACAAAAAATTGCATAGAAAGCCCAGACCCCGGAGGGCGTATCACTGTAATTAGACCGCTCCAGTGCATGTTGGAGCTGCACTCATAGATACTGTCTTGAAAGAACTTGTTTCTCGAGGGGACATGTTTTGAAGTGAGTTGGCTGAGGCATTTAATCTCCTGCACTTACAAATCAGCTTGTGGTAGCTTGTTGGAAGGACCTGACGGGCTTCTCTTTCAGTCCCGGTCGTCCATGTTTCGATTCTGGAATTGTTCCTTCATGCTTGCAATCGAGGACTGCCATGCAGAGCTGTTGGTAGTGACACATGATAGAAAGGGGAATCTCATGCTTAATTTCCAGAGAATCAATCCCAGCATGCTTGACTCAGTGACATGCTTACAACTGCCTTATTTTTGTTGCATTTATCATGGATGTACAAGATGACCGCCATGTAAGTTACATACTGACACACTGAGAAACATGATGGTTTTGTACACCGGAATTGTTCAACGATAACTTCAAACAGAAGACATAAGCGCATCTTCTTTAAAAGGTTTTTTTTGTTTTTGTTATGGGTTAAATGAACTGCAAAATGGAGTGACTATAGTTATTACTTCCTGTACAGCTCTAAACAAAATAAGCCATATAAAAGCATAATTTTCTTTGTGGTTATTATGTGTGCTATATGCGTAATGTGCTGCATTATATTAAAAACAGGTGAAATGCAAAAACATATGAAGCTGAACTGAAGATGAACTGTAAATAGAAATAGATAGATATCTACCTATAGCTACTTCCCTATCTGTCAGTTTGATCATCTGACTAATTGGCTGACTTGGGTGGTTCCCGGTTCCTCTTTAGAGGGTTATTTTTTGACCAGACTACATCTTTAGGGGGAGGGAGTGGCCAGCCCCATATGGGGGGTCTGGCCAGGTGAGCTGTCACACTTGCATGTCCCAGAAGGAGCATACAAGAGCTAGGGCCCACCAACACACACGGGCCTGAACTACAGAGTGCCAGATCTCTTCAGAGGAACTTGTCCTGACTGGATGGCTGTCATCTGTCGATGTAATACAGGTGGCTGCGTCAGATGGGACGATAGCGATGGAGGAGGAATACGAACTTGACCTGACCTATATCACGGAGCGCATCATTGCCGTGTCCTTCCCGGCTGTCTGCTCGGAGGCTGCTTACAGGGCTGACCTGCACGATGTCATGTGCATGCTCAAGTCCAAACATGCTGACAACTACCTGGTGAGGCCCTGCGGGGGAACCTATGTGGCTAATGCGGTGACCACTCGTCCGGATTTCGTCCGGACATTCTGGTTATCCAGCCCTCTGTCCGGACTGCTGTCCAGTGTCCTCCTTTTTGAGTCTTAGTCCTCTTTTTTGGACATCAATGTCCTCTAACTTAACCGGAAGAGCGGCATTCGCAATGCCTTTTTTACAACTAAAAAAACTCCCATCAGCCGACTGGTATGGCAGCTAGCTGGGTACATGGCTTTAGATAAATGTTCAAGCAGACCAACCGGTGAAGATGCATTAGCAAAGACCTCCTGCGTTGTTCTGGAATCCACTTAATCTGGAGGTTCCTGTCTGTATAAAAGGCAGAGATATTTGCAAATCAATTCATTAATTAGCTAAAGAAGTTGGCATCGTGGATTCTGTCTAGCTTAAAACTTATTAATGTCCTTTCCAGGCAGAGTGCATCTCTTTACAATCTGCCCTTCCTCAGAGTAATCCTTTTAGCCGCTGAGTGTGTTTTCGTCTTCCTGGCAAAAGGCATCCTGCCAAAAGTGTTGAGAAATGTGAAGTGGGAAGAGCCTAATTACTGTATTGGTTTCCACGCAGGTGATCAACCTTTCTGAAAAGCGGGCGGATCTCACCAAAATGAACCCCAAGGTACCACGCTTTTCAAGCACAAAGTTTATTCACGTCCGGGCAGGACTGTGAGGGGGAGGCATGCGTGTTTGTGTCACAGTTCCTGGGAATATAGAAAAGAAAATGACTAAGAGCTACGCTAATGATCAAACTGACAAGAAAACCCTCGGTGCCACCCATCCCCTGTCCCTCCTTTTGGGAGGCACGTATGACCATTTTTCTTCTGCAGTTTAGTGATGAGGAACGTGAAAGATGCTGGGGGGGGGATAGAGATAGAGACTTAATTAAATTCGCCCTGTTAAAGAATTCTGCTGTTTCAACAAGCTGGAAACTGCCCCCCTTTGCATAAAATCTTTGAGCCGCCCAGAGAGTCTAGATGCGACTGAAATGCAATGCATGCAGTCTGCAAGAGTATATAATGTACAAATTCAGCCAGCATAAATAAGGGACCAGAAACATATTTTTTATTGGAGGAAAATTTCCGCTCTATATAACTTAATTAATGTAGGAGTTTATTATTTAGATTTAAATTGGAATGATGCCGATGGCCATTCATCTAAAATCGGGGTCCTCGTGTGGTGGACAGTGTAATCTGGACCATGAGGTCAGTCCAGGTGACCGTCTTTCAGCCTCTGCGTGTAAAGCTGGACTAGTGCTGGAGATCGCGGTACCTTTAGAGAGAAGTACGGCTGGGAGCCGTAGAATAATATCTGCTGCAGGAGCCTCTGTGAAAATAAAGCTCATGATGTTTCAGACCATGGACACCGGCTGGCCTGACCTGCACGCCCCTCCGCTGGACAAGATCTGCACTATCTGCAAGGCCATGGAGAGCTGGCTGAACTCTGACCCCCAGCATGTGGTGGTCATTCACTGCCGCGTGAGTGCCCAGCCCACACCGCGGAATTGCCCATTGTCTTCAGTCTGGAAGCATTTAATTTATTGCTTTAGATTATTAATATGACAGTGCTCCTATTATTTGCTTTGGTTTACCACGGCCACGCCTAATATTGTTTCCCAGCAGAAGTATTTGCTTTGGGCACATATTCTTGAATCTTGTTGGCAAAATTTCAATGAGAGTTCAATGGAATGTAACTACTCTAATGATTTTTTTTTTTTTACCATAGTTTCACTGTTCATTGTTTATTTCTCGTCTGCATGTGCAGGGTGGAAAAGGGAGGATTGGCGTGATCGTTTCATCCTTTGTGCATTTCACTGAAGTCTCTGCGAGGTAACCGAGGGGGTACCGTACTTCCTGCTTCCAGCTGGGAAATGCTGTCCATGGAGAATGTCACAGGAATACCACCACTGGGATAGATCTTAGGAATGGCCAATGGGTGCAGTGTTCGTCTGTGGTTTGTGGGTATTAGCGCAAACATCAATTTTAACTACTATTTGAAATCATCTGTAATTTGCCTCGGTGTCACTTAAAAGTGCTGCATTAAGGTCACTGACGCTCAGTAGGAATACAGCCATAGTCTTCTTTGCTGTCATCCAGTGGGGTTTAAGTTTGAGGAAACTCATGGACCCATAAGCAATGGACTGTGGAGCCTCACACTGTCCAATTTTTTTAGCCAATGTTGCCATCTCAAGGCCAGGGCTGAAATGGCCACCAGGCACATTGCCAACACTGGTTAGCTGGTTATCGCTATTGGAAACATTAGATACAAATATATCGGGTATTTGGTTTCGTCAGAATAATTTGGTTTCGTCTACATCAGGGCACTATGTGTAACCAGTGTATAAAAGACCCCGCCTTTTTCGACGCCTCAGTGTTTTCACCAAATTATACAGCTTTTCAGCACCCGACTCACTGTCCTCATTACAGCTAGACTGACATGTACGAGCTTATCTGGAGCAGGAAAATCCATCTGCATAAAATGGTGAACTGATTACATAGAAGTTTCACAAACACCCACTGAGCGACAAAGCGATAATAGCATCTTTCTCCCCTAGCGCTGACCAGGCCTTGGAACGTTTTGCTATGAGGAAGTTCCACGATGACAAAGTGTCACCTCTGATGACGCCCTCGCAGAAGAGGTGATGATTTCTCCTCCCCGTGATGGTTCTGCACACCTGCGATTTCGATTTGCGAGCAAACTTCTGTGATAAAACAGCGTTACACAACAGGGAAGGTTAACGACCAGCTTGGCTGACGAACAGCTCACCCTAAGCCTTCCTGCGGTTAATAATTCACAGCATGGCTTCACCTTTGAAATTATGTTTGTTTTTCGTTCCAACTGTAGGTATGTCTGGATTCTAAACAGCCTCTTGACTGGCACCATAAAGATGAACGCCTCTCCTCACTTCCTGCACTGTGTCATTCTCCATGGGATACCGGACTTTGAGAACGGAGGTATGGTGCTCATTATGGTACCCCCTAAAGCTTGAGACGTTCCATGGATCCTTAACACTGTAGAACCAGGCTGTGTCGTATATCGTGAAGGCCCCATTCATCACTGTAAAACCAAAAATGGTTTGTAAGAACACAGGGATTTATGTGGTACTTCAAAATGAAAGGGAACCTTCAATACATTTTATTCATTTAATGTATAGAGTGAAACGGGTTGGCCTTGTTTGCCCGAGTCATGCCCACAATCCCTTTTATTGATATACTGCTTCCAATCTGTTCTTATATCATATCCCTTGAAGACAAGGCATGATTATGACGGCTCGTCACTCTACCCACTCTAAAATCGTCCTTGCAGTGTGTGGGTGACCAAAATTGTGCACCCTATTCTAGGAGAGGTCATTCGTGCACTGTGCAACCTCAGCACGACATGCTTAGATGTTTTCATACGATGCAGCTGTATTGTTGAGTAACACAAGCACAATTAGCATTCTTTGTGGCCATTTACACTAATTACAGCTACTGTATAGGCCTAATGAAGCTATATGGGCACCGTGTTTTAAGGTCCTGCTCGACATCAATGCTGCGTTTTCTGAGGCCATGCCTGTTATAAAAGCCATCGACATTTTCCATCTACATCTCTTGTCCCTTTTTTTTCAGTTTGCCGACCGTACTTGAAGGTCTACCAGGGAATGCAATCGGTCTACTCTTCTGGGATTTAGTAAGCCACATTGTTATTGCTCTATAAATCTTATCCACAATGGTGAATGTCTGTGTGTAATTTATGGGCATGTGTGTGTATATATATATATATATACACACACATTGGGATTGTTAATTTCACCAGAATGGGGGTCAGTGGAAGTGGTGGCCGTGTATGGCCTGTCGGCTCAAAGCGAGAGAAAGCTTGATGGTTCATAACGTGTGTATTGATTTTGTGGGTCTGCTGCTCAGTCACATAGGGCCAGGTCACAGAAACAGACTGTACATCGCTCTGCAGCCTGCACAGCTCCTCAAAGGTGACATCTTGGTCAGTGAAACCTTTCTTAATTTACTCTATTACTAAATTAAATATATCTCTATATATTTACACATCTCAATATATTATAATAGTATTAATGAACTGTCTGCATTTCTATAGGGGATTTAGGGGTAGAATTTTCCTCTCACTCCTCACAGGGTTCTAAGGTCAAATTTAGCCTCAAACATGATCCTACCTTCCCATCGTGATGTATGTATTTCCTACGGGTTCCCTTCCTTCCAGGGATAGGTCCCAGAGTGCCACTTTGGATAAACTGCTGTAGACAACACAATTAATGCATTGTAATCCGTTCTATCAATGATTCACTTTTTTATATTAATGCAGATTAAATGCTACCACAAAAACATTCGGACCCTGAGCCGGGAGCCAATTTTTCGTCTTCAGTTTCACACGGGCACTGTTCAGGGCTACAGCCTCATATTTGAGAAGGAAGACCTTGAACATGCAAATAAAGGTACGCCGGTGTTGTGCCAATAATAAATAATTAAGCATAGGAAGGCTAACAGGTAGCTATATTTACATTGTTCCTCTTAAATTTGTATTTGTAGCAACACCTGAGAACCGTAGAACTTATTTGTAATTGTTTAGCAAAATTGTTCATAAGAAAAATTTAAATTGTTTTTTTATAAGGAAATAATGACAAGTTGTTGTTCTGCTTTTTCTCAGGTGCTCTCATTGAATGATTTTTGGGAATGCCTTAGCTTACCTGACCTACCGTTAGATAATACTGTAAAGCACATTCTTTATTTCACTGGAAACTGCTTATGAACTAAATAAAATAAGTGGCACGACGTTGTCACCCCCCCCCCCCATCATGAATCATTCCGCATTTTCCCATCTCACCCCCTCCTCATTTTCCAGACTCCAGGTTCCCAGATTACGGCAAGGTTGAACTTGTCATGTCTGAGAGTCCGGACAAGATGCAAGGTATTAACTGCCAAATCCCTGGAGACTACTAAATCGATACTACCAATAAATGTGACTCATTAGAAGAATGAAGGCCTTTAAAAAAGTTAAAACACTCAATAAAATGATTTTCACTCTGAAACATATGGCTGCAAGACACAGGTTTTACTTCTGTACTTCATCTGAAAAAATGGAAACATAATGGTTTCTTCCCTGAAACTGCGTTCTGGTTCTCGTTGGAGGTTCTGACCGATGGGAGAATGTTCCTGCTGTCACTGTGGATTACAGCACTGCAGACCCACTAATACGATGGGATTCCTACCAGAACATCAGCTGTGACGGTGAAGGTACCAGATTATCTTCTTTACTATAACTCCCACTGCACAATAGGCTGCTCCTTCACCAGAACTGGTCACCATGCATGTTTCCGTTGTACTCATACTGGTCCTTAGTGATGTACAGGGCCTCTGTGGTCAAAAATGTCATGCATTATTGTTGGACATAATTACACATTGTTCTTCGTCTAGTGAGAACTTGGTGGGACAAGCTTATGTAAGGCAGCTGTTTTTAGGGTCGAGATGACTTAACGAATGCTAAATTGCTCCAGTGTTTAGCTACATAATGAAATCTAATGACATGTTTAGAATTTCTGCCTAAACCAATATAAATTATGTTCAATCATCCTAAGGAAGGCAACTATTTTTACTATTTCCCTGTACTTTGGTGCGAACCTAGAAGACCTGGTTCGATTCCTGATTATTTTTGTAACAGTGAAACGCATTCGTTTGACCTCAAATGTGACAACAGTGTCATTTCTGGAGCCTTCTGTGGAAACACTTTGGCTGCTCTTGAGTAAACTTGTTCAGTCTGTTAAAGAAATTTAGGCTGAACAGATTCCTGATTGTAATAACACAAACTCCGTTTCCAAATAACATTTCTTATTTTTGCAGAGTTTGTTGGTCTCTTCATTGCTTTTTGCTGAACAGGAAGTTTGTTGCTAGGAGATGTCAGGATCTGTCTGTGTATGTATGTGTTTGTGTGTAGGTTATCTATATGTTACTAAATTTCCCCACACCTGCCTGCCCCTGCATAGAGACTGTATATAATGTATAATACTATATAAATTTAGAATCTGTCCAATTGGCTGGACTCCCCCTTTGGGTCTGGTTAGGGTTAGGGCTTCCTCTGGTTCCTCCCAAGGTTTCTTCCTGCTAGGGAGCTTCTCCTCGCCACTGTCGCCTCTGGCTTGCTCACTGGGGGCTTTGGGCAGAGATAATGTAAAGCGCTTTGAGACGGTGTAATGTTCTGAAAATGCGCTATACAAATAAAATAGAATTTAATTTAATTACTTTGACGTTGAGGGGACCATTTTTTCAGTCTCCAGAAGGGGGAACTCAATTTTATAAAAAACTTTGACTGCAATCAAAAAAACTAAAAATGCCAGAAGTCTTATATTTTGTTTGGTTACTTATGGTTAAGGTTAGGGGCTAGGTAAGGGTTAAGGTTGTCATTCTTGGAATTAGGGTTTTTCCTCATAGAAATAAATGTACGGTCCCCACAAAGATATGAATACAAACATGTTTGTTTGTACAGTATGTGTTTGTATTCCAAGTGTG
This sequence comes from Petrocephalus zakoni, assembly GCA_026774425.1. Taxonomy (NCBI): domain Eukaryota; kingdom Metazoa; phylum Chordata; class Actinopteri; order Osteoglossiformes; family Mormyridae; genus Petrocephalus; species Petrocephalus zakoni. The sequence goes on from JAODKN010000079.1 coordinate 4,585,840, forward strand.
TTTTTGACATGGCCTAGAATGAATCTTGGCGATGCTTCTTTGCATACACAAGATCCATCTGCCCATCCTCACCCCATCCCCATCATCTCTGCACCTCGAGCTGGGTGTTCGCCGCCCTTCTGGCGGAAGCCGGAACTGCGTCCCCAGCCACTGCGGCACTCCACCCACACTGGGGCTCTCGGCTCAGTCGTGGCTGTTTACGCCGCTTCCAGCAGATGCTGAAAATAGAAAACATGGAGGCACGGGGAAGAATGTCTGTCTCCGCAGGACGGGGGCTGCTGCTCTGTGTGATCCCTGACTCTTGAATCTAGGAGCAATTGGTCTGTGAAGAAAAAGCCCAGCTGTCTTTCGAAAGAGTTACACAAACAAGACAAGCAAATTACTCCCCCAGCTACTGTAATTTCTCAGCCACATATCTTTCAATGTCCTCCCTGCTTTATTCGAACCCCCCCATTTGACATGTAAACACTGCATTTCGGAAGAGGCGCTGCACCTACCCCTAAAACTCAGCATGCTTTCAGTGAACAGTGGGACCAGACTGCTCTTCTTAAGCAAAGCCAGGCAATAAAAGATTTGTCAGCCTCGCACATGCACAGCGACATGAAGGTCTGGTGGCTCCTTGAGTAGGACTGCGGTCGTGTATCTCCTGGGAGCTGTGGGCGTCATTCCAGTTCTGTCTTTGGTGTGTGTAGATTCTCGGAATGCTCAGGCTTCCTGCTGCAGCCCGGCCGCGTTTGGCGAGTCAGTGAATCCATGATGTGTGCCTACAAAGTGAGACTTTGCACAGCTACCTCACAGCACTTCTTCCTTTGCATGTGTCTCAGTCTCTTTGGAGACATACTTACATCTGAAAACAAAGCTTGCGGCTACCCCGTGTGCAGGATTAGCTGTTTTATCTGGCGCATCTGGAGGTTAATTACCTTGTTCAAGGACCCCACAGAGATATAGCTATTCTCTCAAACTGGCAACCAACCAATCACAGGCAAAGAGGGCTGAGTCATAGACTGCCCTGCTACGGGCCGGCATCACATCCAGGGTGTCGTTTATCCCCCTGGCCACATACTACACTGGATGAAGGGGAGTCACATTATATCATAGCAAAACGTGCTTTAATCCCTAAGTATGCATTGTCCATTGATGGAGATAAGCGACGATTCCTCTGCCATCTCGCAGCACTTTCCTCTCCTCGCTTAAGCGACAGCTGCAGGTGCACCTCCCCGGCCAGGCCCGGGCTGACCCATTCATCCAGGCGCCGCGGAGCAGCGGCTGTGTTGGAATTAGCCAGGCCCCTGCCTGCGGTTCGCCCACGCTGTCATTATACAGCCCTCACGGTGAGCGCGAGGGGGAATGAAACAACAGCCGCCGCACAGGCCCAAACAGGAATGCTAATGCTAGGAAATGTCTGATTGTGAGTCCAGCTCATCCAGCACCGCCGAGGCTAGGAGCACTAACAGTGCAAGGGCGAAATCACAGATCCGCACAGTTACGCCAGTGCCGTCTCTGTGCCGTCTCTGTGCCACCCAGCGCGGCCCAGCACTACGCAAACCATCCTTTTTACAGCCGTGCAGCTGCAGTTGCAGTAACCGCAGACCTCACATCCAGGCTCTGCTTCGCACAGGCTCCTTTAGCTTAACATATAATTTCACACTTTGCCTTTCGCTGCATTTGGATTTTCCCCTTTGTCTAAGTCCTTAATGACCCAGCTCTGTGTTTTAAAAGAAATACACCATTATGCATTTTGAATAATACATCAAATAAGAAAGAAACCTCTTTTATCTCATTGTGTGAATGAACCACATTGACCATGTCACCTTAAACGTTACATCAAATGTCGCCTTTATGTCTTTCTGATGCTACTCTCCAATCTCATGATGTTCGTTAAAAAAAAAAAAACTTCCAGAAAGTATTTGTCAGGGATAATGAAAAATAGAGAGAGACACACCACATAGCACAACTGAACCCGACAATTGAGGTTCACACACATCTGGTTTCATAACGGCGTTAAAAATGTCCCGGGCCGATGTATAATTTAGTGATAATTTCAGCTGAGGCTTCCAGCTGCTTCTCAAAAACAGCTCAATAAGAGAGTGACATTGCTGTAATTAAAGCACTGCTTTGCCAGGCCAAAAAAACGTGGGGGAGAAAAAGAACTTGGATGAAAGAATGTTGTTTTCATCTCCAGTTGTTTTTTCCCCCTTCTTCTCTTCCTTCTTCTCTTCCCCCTCTTGTATGCCTCATTGTCCTATCCAAAGCGAGTCGCCTTTGGGTTCATATTACCGCTAGCCCCCTGGCCCCGCCCCCTCTTTGCCCCGCCCTCTTTGCCCCGCCCCTTTCCATGCCCCACCCCCATGTTTACATTCCCACTACCATATTTGTCATGCTTATTGTCTGGGCCTTTGTGGCACACGCTCGCCTTCTTGGTGCTGCAGGGAGGGTTGAAATGTGGGCGGCCCCTTTAGCGCTGCGTCGGGGGGCTCCAGGGGCCATCCCCCCCGGGGGGGCGCCGCCTCTCACAACCCGGCTTTGTGAACGTGAAAGACTCCATGCGCAGACCTGCTGCGAGTGAGACGCTGGGACGGTAGGTGGCTGCTGGGGAATGCGTATATACTTTGAAAAGTGGAGGTGGAGGGAGTCTAATGGGGGTGTGCTGTCAAGCTTGAGAAGTGCATGTCTGGTCCTCAGAGCAGGGGATTTGACCAATTTACTAGAAGGGTCATGCTGCTATGTGTGAGATGGCTGATTCAGGAGGTGCTCGAATGAATATAGGGTGTTTTTTTGGCATATGATGCATTTATGATGTTTTATCTTGTCTTCGTCATGGAGTCCATGTGCATGTGCATCCACCTAAAGGCTCGAGAGCGAGAAGTTGGCATTTGCAGGCCGTATAAACTGACAGGGGAATTTACTTTGGCCTTTTGATGTCACGTTCAAGCTGGGGAGATGTTTCGAAATCCCGTACTACGGATGTTATCGCTCACACCTTGGAGAAGTGAGTCATTCTGGGCGAGTGACACTGATGCTGTCACAAAATCTGACCGCAAGGTTTTGTGCGGTTTAGTGGGTTTTTTCCTGGAGGGGGAGGGTGGGATCCTGTATCTTTGGGATCCTGTCACTGCATGAAAAGATTTGCCATGTTTTAACCTAATCCCTGATGTAAACATGAAGACTCCTGGGTTTTCCCTTGACTTGTGCCTATAGCCTCTGGGAAAGCCTACAAATGCCACCCCCCCACCTCGGAATAGGATGAGCAGTTTCAGAAAATGGATGGATTTTGCCAGACTTCAGTCATTGAGTGATTTAGTGAGCCATCATCTCCAGTCTAAACAACAACAGCTGTTTTATAGCAACAGATCTTGTCATTAGAAAAGAATGATTTTTACAATTTTACTATTTTTGTTCCCTGCAGCATACATTGAAAAGTAAAAGATGTTGGACTCATACCGGTTTTCCACAGGGTTACTCTTCACTAAACCCCCGCATGGAGGATTGTCTTTGCTAAAAACCCCTTATCATCTAGACCAGAGCAGTGATCATCCAGGTGGAGACAGCCTTTGATTTTTTTTTTCTTTGACACACCAGGAACACATGGGTAATCAAAATATCACATTGTCTCCGGGAGTTGTAGCAGACAGGAGAGCAGGGTTCATTCTGGGTGTGTTGTGGTCTGTGTGAGAACTTTTGTCGTGTCTGAGTGTGACTGTGAATGGTGAAGTCCCCTCCCTGCAAGGTTTGACCTGCGGGGTCCCCGTGTTGCACTCGCCACGCTGAAGCCCCCCGTTCCTGTCTTTTTAGTGTCACATGGTCAGGACCCCAAGGACGCCAGAACGCGTGCCAAAGTCGGCCAGAGGGGTTCTGAGGGAGCGCCACAGAAACGGCCCCAGGGGGCCCCGGCACGCAGTGACCACACCGCATCCACCGGCAGTGACTCGGGCCTCTCCAGCGTCTCCCTGAAGACGGGCCAGTCCTTGAAAAGCCCACACGAACCAAGAAGGCTGCCAAGCGGAATCGGGTGCGAGCAGGGTGAGCCCCCTAGCGTGATGTCGGAACGAGGGTCGGCCACGGTGGGGAGGAATGCGGGCCCGGGTGAACTTAGGCCAAAGCAGCGGGAAACGGACATTCTGGACGACGAGGTCCCCGCCCACGACCTGCGCAGTGTGGACAGCCTTGGCACGCTGTCATCTTCCGAGGGGCCGTACGGGGGCCACCGCCAGGGCAGCCAGAACTCCCTGCTGTCGGAAGGTTTTGGCAGCGGAGCGGGCGAGGAATATGCAGTGGCACGCCCACGTGAGGCCAGAGGAGTGGACGGCAAGCGGACATGCTACTTTCACAGAAGTGCATCCGTTTCCCCAGAAGTGCAACCCTTGGCTTTTGGTGAGAGAGGCTACTCCACGCAGACTTGGGTTCACCAGCAGCAGATGGTGGCTGCCCAGCAGTATAATTATCGGGCCACAGAGGGCGCTATGAGGTTCTCCCCCAGCAAACAGAGTGTCCCGTCAAAGTCGTATGGACCTCAAGACACCCCCACGCAAGGGGGGGCCCTGCAGCGGGCCCGCAGTGTGCCGATCCACGGGCTTGCAGGTGCACACACCGTCGCCAGAGAAGATGACCTCGCTTCCCTCACTGTAGACATCGACCAGTCCATCGACCAGCTGAACCAGCTAATCTTGGACCTGGACCCCACCTTTGTGCCCGTTCCCACTCGATCCAACTCGATGAAGAGGGGAGGCGGGGCTCACGTCAACGGATCGGCTGGCCACTGCGCAAACGGAATGAGCTACAGGCTTCTAGGTAGTAACGGGACGGTGCTGGGAAACACGCAGCAGCCAGGTAAGGCCATAGGCGGGCCAGACGCCCTTCAAGATTCAATTCCGCTTTATCGCTTGGCTGTGTGTACAAACCTCGCATGTTACATAGAGGACAGTATCAGCAAATCAGTGGAATCAGTGGTATTGTTGACGCAGATGAGAATTTTCAAACCCGGGGACCACTCTGGTTCTTTTGATCATTTTGTCTGACCTTTGTTATCCGAGGCTGGAGAGTTAAACGCAAGTCAGGCGATTCCTGACTCATGGGATGCGTACGACGGCGTGCTCCGACAGGAGAGATCTGTCAGCACAAGTCTCTCACGAGCCACATTGCGTAATCCAGTTGATGTAGTACGTGACTAATGGGGAAAGTGTCTTCATGGCTGTAAAGCTTGCTCATAAACCAAATATCCACAACAGATCAAATATTTTCTTCAGGGATTCCGGATTTGTGATATATGAGGTGTGAGCATTTAAGAACTTTAGTCAGAGTTACCTTCCTTGCCTATTGAAACAACAGCTGCCTCACAATCAGCAAAAGAAATCAGTTTGCAGTAAAACAAGTAGGTTCTGTTCTAGGGCTTGAGATACTATTGTGTCAATACATACATACATACATACATACTTTTCAAATGTTATCTGCAGACTAAATTACTCAGTTTCATTTCTAATAAGCATTTATTTCCTTTTTTCCTGCCCTTTGGTGCAATTAATTAATAGATAAGAGGACATGAAACCATAACTTCTATATTTGGGGTCAGTATTATAAGGGCTTTAGATCTGAATGGTGCTCTACTGCTCTAAAGTAAAGACCTGAGTCTCTATGTCAAGGAGGGGGGTTATCCTGACTATCTCGGAGCATCTCTTAGGTATCTCCTGGGTGTCTTGGGGTATCTCTTTGGTTTCCCCTACTGTATATATATTGGAGTATCTCTTAGGTATCTGAATATCTTTGGGTATCTCTTTGGTTTCCACTATATATATTGGAGTATCTCCTGGGCATATTGGAGCACCTCTTGGGCATCTCCTGGGAATTATAGGGATTCTCTGAGTCTGTTGGAACATCTCTTGGGTTTCTCCTGGGTACCTTGGGGTATCTCTTGGGTATCTCCTGGGTATCTTACAGTAACTCTTGGGTATCTTCTGAACATCTCTTGGGTATTTAGGGGTCATGTTCCTCTCATTGACAGAAAAAGGCACTGAACTTACTGTATGAAATGTTTCACTCACTCACTCATTTAAGTAAGTTATATCTGATGCTTTGCGGAGTGAATGAATCACTGCGGAAAGTTTATTCTAAATATAAACTTTTCTTTGCTCTAATCTGAACAGCTTCCTGGCTAGTTTCCAGTTGTGGTCTCATGAACTAATACTGATATTGAAGCATATTTGATGAGAATGTCTGTGCCCCTGAGGACCCTGCCTGTTAAGTACCTATCTGGGAAAAGTAGGAGCATGTAAATAGGAAACCGATTCTTTGTTACAGTTTGTCCTGTCATGTGTGGGAGCAGCAAGGCACGCTGGCCGTGAAACTCGAGCACAGTGAGTCCTTTTGTCAGCCGGAGGTCCGTTGCGCTAATATTTCAGCTGCCAGATGTTATCGTTCCCGTCGTATTGAGAGTATCGATTCGAGGCACGGCTCCGTAAGGCCGATGGAATGCGTCTGAAGTCCGCGGCACCAGCTGTCACATCACACCTTTGTTTTGCAGCTTTGCCAATTCCTAAGTACCGTGGCATGACTGAATCGGGAGCAGACTAACATGCACTTCTTAATTCCCGCGCCTCCGATCGTTGCCTGAGCATTTCTGAAATGCCAAAACTGACCACCAGTTCTGTATATGGCATCCTAGAAAATGTTTGTTGTCTATGCATAGCAGAAATTCAGACATTAGCAAATTTTTTTGTACTTATGAGAATAAAGATTATTAAATTATCAAAATAGAAGAATAAAGATTCAAAATTAAATAAAGTTGTTTTTTTTTTGTTTAGGGGACCGTGAACCAGGGACTGTCAGCACTCAAATAATTTCACCTTCGATCATCCTTCACATAGCCGTTAGGCTGCTCTTTGTGCGTGTAGCTGATAAAAAACGCAGTTGCGGTGCGTTATCACGGTGCGTTATCACTACCATGTTCAGCCCCCTCACTCCTGCTTTTCATGTCGGCTGTCAACACGGTGTAAATCTCTCCTGCACGCAAAAGCTAGCCGGAAAAAAAGCTGAGGGAGAATGAAAACAATCAAACATCTGTTTTTGTGTAAACCACTGCCTGTGGAATTTCCATAACCAGAGTCCCCCGGAGGCAAGTGGTCTCTACCTGCACTAGGAAACATGTTGACGGATGACTGCTACTCGGGAGCGGCCACGTTGTTGTTAAATTACCCTGAGCTGCAAGCCAAGGTCAGCGCTGAGCTTTTAGCGTGTTCCACTACGCAAAGATAGCCCGTAAAGATCACCTTTCTTTGCTCTCTGGATACAGCTATGCAGTCTGACACCCGGAGATGTTGCTGCCAGGTTTGACTGACATGGGGGTTTAAAGAAGAGCCAAAACTTTGCCGTAAAAATTCTGTTCAGATGAAAGGACTTTCTATAATTCGGGCTCTGTTGAGTGAGGCAGACGGGTGACTATAAGATACACTCAGCCGTAAAGAGGACTAACGTAAACCATCAACAAGCGGTCATTAACTCTTCCACCTGAATCAACAGCCTGTGTGTGCAGTCTGTCCTGTGTCTCAGTGACCTTCCGGTGACTGCATGTTCCGCTGCCTGTCACCGCAGTGTGGATTTATCGATATATATTTATTGCATGTTTTTGTCCTGGTGAATTCTGGTGAAGTTTCTTGATTCTCTGGCCCACTGGTTCTCTGTCCTGCGGTAAAGCATGTACTTGGGGGTGTCTTGGGTAAATAATTTCAGGAACATCTGGCTGCTTTTATGATGGCATTGAGGTCTCTCCTAGCACAGTTTCCGGTGATTCCCAGTGTCTCTGATCATCCGGTCTTGGAGTCATATTTGGGCTGGTATCTCAGTGCAATAGGCAATGGTTTGAGTTCCCTGGAATTAGGTGGCTGCGTGTTCTTATATCGTGGCCTTTTCCCTTCTCACCACCTGTCTGGTAAACCTGGTACCGGTGATGAGAGGGGTGTGAGGACCATGCCAACCATACACCACACTACATGGATTCCTGTAGCTGATTTGCTGTCTGACACCGACTGCAAACCCCCAGGCTTGCCGCAAGTGAGAATACAAACTAGTTTGGTAACTGTATTCTCATTCATATTTACTTGCTGTTCATCTTTACGGTTGAAAATTAAGTAAAATGATCTGTGCATCTCAGCCTTACTGGTATAGTCAAGGACCAGAACCTTGTCTAGTGTGTGTGGACATATTTATATTACGTTGTGGGGACCCAATGTCCCCACAGTGTGATAAAAACTTGTTATTTTCTACCTTGTGGGGACATTTTTTTAAGGATAACCTCAATTTTATAAAAATCTGTGTCTGCAATTAAAAAACTAAAAATGCCAAAAGTCTCATATTTTGTT